>JAJEJO010000848.1:23270-76679 GCA_020662805.1 Glaucomys volans
CAATCATACATGTACATAGGGTAATGATGTTTGTCTCATTCCATTATCTTTCCTTCCCCCACCCACTCCCCACCCCTCATTTCCCTCTACACAATCCATCATTCCTCCATTCTTCCCTTACCCCCCAACCCCTGTTATGTATCATCATCCACTCATCAGAGAAAACATTCCGCCTTTGCTTTTTTTGGAATTGGCTTATTTCACTTAGCATGATATTCTCCAACTCCACTCCATTTACTTGCAAATGCCATAATTTTATTCTTCTTTATGGACAAGTAATATTCCATTGTGTATATATACCACAGTTTCTTTATCCATTCATCTATAGGCCAAGGAGTGGGATAGCTGGGTCAAATGATGGTTCCATTCCAAGTTTTCTAAGGAATCTCCATACTGTTTTCCAGAGTGGCTACACCAATTTGCAACCCCACCAGCAATGTATGAGTGTACCTTTTTCCCCACATCCTCGCTAATACCTGTTGTTGCTCGTATTCTTGATAATAGACATTCTAATTGGGGTGTGGTGATATCTTAGGGTAGTTTTGATTTGAACATTTTTTCATACATCTGTTGATCACTTGTATATCTTCTTCTGTGAAGTGTCTGCTCATTTCTTTAGCCCCCTTATTGATTGGGTTATTTGTATTTTTGGTGTAAAGTTTTTTGAGTTCTTTATTTATCTCAGCCAGTTGGGTTCATTAGGATGTAGAATTTTCATTTAGTTTGATCAGACCTTAATTTGCTTCTTCATTCTTAGAACTAAGAGTTAGTCAGTTTGGAATTAAATTCATATCCATTCTCTTTGAATCTTGCTTCTTCCTGGTCTCTATATTCAGTTATTTTAACTGGAACTCCTTTTAGATGTATGTCAAACTTTGTTTCCCTTTTCATGATTTCATTATTGCTCTTACTATTTTTCCACTTTCTCTTCTCTGCTTAATTCTGGCTATATCTTCAGTCTTCAAGTTAACTGAGCTGTATGCACATGTTAGGGATTGAACCAAGGGCCTTGTTTAACCTAGCTGTTAAACATTTAATTTGAATTATTGTGCTTTAATTTTATAAAGGTGATACATAGCAGACATAACAAATCCAGAAAAATTACATAATATTCTATAAAATAATCATCTATCTTTATAATACTTTTTCCATTATTTATTGGTTACAAACTGCATGTTTCTTCATAAGATGATTTTATAGTATCATTTTCTGTAAAGAGGATAAAAATTTAATTGTCTTCCCTCTTCCATTATTGATCAAATATGTTTTTAAAATTATTTGAAGTAATTAGAAATGTGACAATACATAGACTTCAATTCTGTTTTAGGTACTAGTTCTAACATGGGAATTCTAAAAAATTGCCTCTAGTTCAATTTCCATTAGTGAAAAAATAATAATAATAATAATAATAATAATAATATTTATTTAATTTTCTTGACAGGAGAAAGCTTCCATTTTAAGTAGGCCTTGATAAAAATTTTACTTCTTTACATGTTGGATGATTAGAAAAACTTTTGGCAATCTGCTTTTTGGCTTTGGGCATTTCAAATCTTATTTCTTTTTCATTTTCTACATATTTTCAGGGGTTGGCACATTAGGATATGTCTGTATGTAGTATGTCTTCTGATCCTTCACTTTAATGTCATGACAGGATAAGTTGGCACAGTGAATGGTGGAGTATTGCCAGAAATCACTGTTCATAGGCCACTAGCAATCAATTGTCTAAACCTTGAAGCAACTGGAAAGCAAATTAATGAATATATAATGATAAACTCAAACTAAATTATTCCGCTTTAACTACTAGTAAGCTGGATCCCAAAATACCTGTGGCTGTTCACTTTAAGAAGAGATGTGATAGGGAAATCAGAAAGTGGGTAGTGATCTTAATCATTTGTGGTTAAAATATCTTAGTTTTGTAAATGTTATCAAAATGTGACTGTTTGAACAGATTATATAGTGCTTTTCTCAAGACTTGGAAGGAGCCTGTAAAAATTAGGAGTCTTTATGCCTTGCTGTCCCCCTCTCTTACTCTTTCCTCATTCTCTACTTCAGCCACACTGCCCCCTCTGGTGTTCAGAGAGCATGACAAGCATGCTTCTTTAGGAACTTGGTATTCTCAATATTTTGAACTCAGCCTCGGATTGCTTGTCATGCTTTATCGTTTCATTGAGACTGCTGAAATGCCACTGTTTTGAAGCCTTCCTTATCTATCCCACATAAAATAATAGTCACCTTCCATGTCATGTATATTTTTTTTAAATTAGGAACTTAATAATTTATTGGTTATGTCTTTTTATAAGTTACCAGGAGATTTTTTTTTCTTTTATTGGTTCTTTTTAATTATACATGACAGGAGAACTAGGGATTGAACCCAGGGATGCTATACCACTGAGCCCTTTCCCCAGTCCTTCAGCCCTTTTTATTTTATTTTTTTTTAGTTTTTAGACAGGGTCTTGCTAAGTTACCAAGGCTGACCTTGAACTTGTGATCCTCCTACCTCAGTCTCCCAAGTAGCTGGAATTAAAGGTGGCACCCTAACACCTGGCTTTTCTTTTTGATATTAAAAAAAGCTTTAAAATGTATTATGCCTTCATATGCCCGGGTATATGAATTAATGAATTTGAGTTTTAATATATTTTTTTAGACACTCACATGCTTTTCTGTAATAGCACATAGTAAATCCTTTAATATCCAAATAGTATATGTGTTTATGCACTGTAGATTATAAATAACCTTCTAAAACTTATGGATATTGCCTGGTGTTGATTACAAATTCCAGAAGAGATCTTTGACTTTGGCATCATCTGTGTTGGAGAGGTGGACTTTTATAATACTGTATTTAAAAAGTAATGACACCTTGCATTTTGAAATAATTGTAGATTTATATGTACTTGTAAAAAATAATGCAGGGATCCCATAAGCTCTTTACCTAGTTTCCTCTAGTAGTGCCATTTTGAAATACCTACAATATCAAAGCCCTGGTGTTTAATTGATACATTCAAGATACGCATAAAGATTGTTTTTTTCACCCCAAGGATCCTTCATGCTGTACTTTTTATAGCCATACCTGCATTCTTCTTCTGTTTTCTTAACCCCTTGACAGCCACTAATCTGTCTGTAATTTTGTCATTTTAAAGTTATGTAAGTCGAGTCGTATAGCATATAACCATTTGGGATTAGCTAATTTCACTCAACATAATTTTCTGGAGATTCATTCAAGTTGTATATATCATTCCTTTTTAATGCTGAGTAGTATTGCATGGTATGGATATATATCCATTGGAGAACATTTGGCTTGTATGCAGTTTTGGGTCTTCTGAATAAAGCTACTGTAAACATTCATGTACAGATTTTTGTGTGGGCATGAACTTTTGTCTGAAAAAATGCAGCAGGCCAATTGCTGTATTAGATGTTGGTTATGTGTTTGGTTTTTAAAGAAACTGTCAAATTATGTTCCTCAGTAAAGTACCACTTTGATAGTATTCCTAGTCTAGAATAGGCCTTTGAATCTCTAGTTCTTTCTCACTTGAAAACCTTTTTTTCCAGGGGGGGAACATTTGTCTTTTTTTGTGTGTTAAGTTTGTAATTTTTGTGTATGGATTAATAAATTGCAGTTTAGAAAAGATGCTGGGAAAATGCAGAATACGATTTGGTCTCTTTTCCTAGTCAGTTATAAAGGTTTGTATTAAAAAATTTAATGAAATCAAAGTCTTTACACATAGATTTTGACTCTAAGTGAATTTGTAAATGATTATGATATATTATGGATGCTAATGAGAACCTAATAAGCTTCATCTCCATTTCATCTAAATAGAACCATTTATGACCATTTACTCTATAACCATCATACTGACAAAAGAGTTGAAACAAAATAGATTAAGAATTTTAACATTTTCAGAGAGCACTAAATTTTATCTATAGAAATAATTTTCTGGTATAACTTGATTATATTGCTTGCTAGATAGACTAAGTTGAAATTATTAGCTTTTAACTTCAACAGCAATTTGTAAACGTTGGGAGGTTTTATTTATTGTATTTTGGTATATATTTCTGATTTGGAAAATAAAGAAAAAAAGAAAAATTAAAAATTATCTGTAATTGTATCTTTTAATAATTACTAATATACTTATTTTTAATTTCTCTCATTCTTCAAAGTGTTTTAAATGCACAAAGATGCACATACTCAGTACATGTTAAAGCCCATATTTTAAAGTTGGAGCATATTGTCTTGTGTTATACTTCTTTTGTTACTGTGTCATAGTTTTTTTTTTTTTTTTTGCTATGATATTTTAAATTATTTTGGGGGAATTTGCTTCTTTTAAATTTTTGGTTATATCTTCATTATATTAGACTAGCTTTATATATACATTATAATATATAATTGCACTCAAGTTTTTGGGAGAAATGAAATAATTACTACTTGGTAAATTATAATGTAATTTTGTTTGTTTTGGCTGTGGTACTTACCCATTCCTTAATTATTTTGACTTGAATGTTTTAAAGATATTGTCATGCCTTTGAATGAATCATGATAAAAAATTATTACAGAACTAGTTCTGTATTATCTTTTTTACCTTTGTCTTTATTTTCATTAGTGGATTTTTTTTTTTTTTTAAGAAAGCAATGTGCTGGGTATTGGAACATGAAGTAAGCAGTTATTCTGTTTTTATACTTAATTTAATAAATATCTGGATTTTAAATGAATAGGTAATTAGAAGACCAAGACCTCATATTTTCCTGGGAGAGAGAAATTTGTAAAGCAAAGAGAGTAAATAAAGCTCATATCTGTTTTTTAGATTTTTTTGAAAAATTAAATTAATTCTAACTGGTATGTAAAAATAAAACATGTATATTAATGTGGTAACTTGATGTTTTGATACAGGTAAACATTGTGAAAGTACTTGTACTATGTTATTGGGAATCTAGATTTTCTAGTTGTGGTTTGGGTTGAGCATTGTAGGGAGCATGTAAAGAACTGTATACTCTTAGAAAAGGGACAATTTTATTATTGCTTTCATTGTAAAAAGTTCTTCTCTTGGATTCCCGTATAGTTACTTTTATTACACATCTATCCTCCAGTAAGTCCTAGTAAGTTGAATTTATTAGATTACTAGTTTTTTTTTTAAATTTACTTATTGATTCATTGAACACAAATGGAGTACAGCTATTGTTTCACTGGTTGTACACAAAGTAGAGTCACACCATCTGTGCGTTCATACATGTACACAGGGCAATGGTATCTGTCACACATTTTTATACACTTAATAATAAACAACTATTTAAAAAATACAAAATATAGCAATAGGGTTAATACCTGTCTGATAATATTGTTCCTTTTTATATGTTTTATATGTTTTTATATGTTGTTTAGCATGTTTTAGGGAAAGACTGTACAATTTTTAAAATAGTACCATTTTCTAGATTTTTTATTGATAGTGAATTAGTTGTTAAAGGTTTAAATAAATAAAAGGGATGTAGGGGATATAGAAAATGTATAAAATAAAGAAATACTTTCTCTGGCTTTTACCAAGATAATAGTAATAAAATAATGGAAAAATTTTCCTCGGGCTCATATGCCACAACCAATTACCCACATAAACACCAGCTGCTAGAATTCAGCTTTGCTGTGGTATCATTTAAGAGAACACATAAGCTAAAAATTTGCATTTACGTGATTTTTTCTTTATTATGTTGGTTGTGACAATAACTGAGGTTTCTAGTTTTTCAAAATCCATCATACGCTGCTAACAGTTATTTAAAATAGGATGTCAAGTGTAATTCTTTCATGTTTAATTTACTTGTAAGAAAAAAAATTTAAGATATTTAAAAATCCTTCTATGTAAGTCCTTTTGAAAACTTCTCTATAATTTCATTTATGCCACCAAACATTTAACAGTGTATGCATTTTAAAATTGTAAACATACATCTAGTAGGCTTCTCTGCAGCATTTATTTGTTAATGTTAAACATGCAATGTCTTTGATTAAAACATCTGTGTTTGATTTTTCAAACATAAGGATTGAAAATGTTGATTCATGTGTTTTTTAATAAGGACACTTCAATTTAATTAAATTTAACAGGTATTATATATATCAGTGCTGTGCTGGGCACATGAGAATATGAAAGAAATACAAGACAGATTGTAAATGAGTTGAAGGAATTTGACAGATGAACACAAAAGAAATAAGAGTATTAAACTTAAAACAGAAGAATTATGAACATTTTTCAAATTACTTCCCTAAGCTTCCCTATCATTATTCATCCATCCAGTTGCTTAGACTGGAAACTTAGGCATTTTCATTCTTTTCTTCTCTTTATTCTCTTAGTTTAATCCTTGAGGAAATCTTATTTTACTTCTAAAATATATTCTGCATTTTACCATGTCTAACCGACTCCATTGTTCTAACCGTAGTTTAAGCCCTGACATTTCTTGTGTGAGTGATCTTAATAGTCCAACTGTTTTTCACCACCTTGCCATTCTTGTCTTCCTATAGTCTCTCTTCCATATAGCAGTTAGTTATTAGAAATACAAATTAGAGCATGTTGATCCTCAACTTGAAACTTAGAAAAACTTTCCCTTTCAATACTAATCCTTCTAAAATTTATTGACCTTACTGTGCCTCACAAGACTCTTTATGAATGCCTTACCTCTCTCACATTATCTCCATCTAATCTTTTTTCTTATTCATCATTTTGTCTTTCTTTCTTTAAACATTTAAAGCCTGTTAATTCTTTACAACTTGCTTTTTTTTTTTTTTTTTAATTTGGAAAGTGTTTGCCCGGATTTTTCTTGGGTAGTATCTTCTTATTTGCTTCTCAATCCAGTATCTCTGCTTCTAGTTAAAGAATTTTCCCTTCACCTCTCTACTTTAACTCATGATCATTGTCTTTTTCCTGAACATTACTGCTAATTGAACATCGTCAGCATGAAACATGATCATTGTCTTTTTCCTGAACATTACTGTTAAATGTTCATCATTCCTGAACATTTAACAGTGTATGCATTTTAAAATTGTAAACATACATCTAGTAGGCTTCTCTGCAGCAGAAAGGGAAAGTTTTTCTAAGTTTCATGCTTGTCAGCATGAAAATGATCATTATTAAGGACCATTAGACAATAATGATTTCTCTGAATGTTAGTGATGACATTCAGTTGCATTTGTTTTTCTAATTTGAGGAAGTTTTCATGATGGTAGTCACAACTTTTTTCTTTTAAAATTTGAATACATTAAGATGGAAACAAACAACTTTTAGAGAGCAGTGTCTCATAAGAATTTTATAAACTGACATGATTGGTTTCTTACTTTAAATAGGTGTAATCCATTATCTGCAATAGGGACCCAGAGAACCTTGCTGTACCTTGCTGAAGAAGAGTGACACAATTCATTGACCTCGTTTATTACCAGAAGTAACAAGACTTGTCAAATGAGGTTAAAGAGCCCAGGACAATAAAGAATTTTCCAAAAGGTCTCATTTAATGGAAGATGAGGCTTAATGACTGTGAATAAAGGAAGTGTCTTTTTCTTGTTCAATCCCGAAGAGCTAGGCCCTGAAGGGTTCTGAATTTTTGTCTTAACAATTTCTCCTTTGTGTTCCAAATTGAGTAAAGGATATAAGAAGAGTAATGCAAAGAATTGGTTCACAAACTTGATCTTTATTAGAAGCACATAGGTGACTTTTAAACACAGATTCTCAAGACAGACTCCAGACCTACCCAACTAGAATCCTTTTCAAGAATCTGTTTCTCTTTTCCACTCTGTCCCTTTGTCTCTACCCCGCTCCCCAACTTCTTTTCTCTCTCTCTGTCACTCCATCTCTCTGTTTCTCTTTCTGTCTCCCATTCTCCAAATCTTTTTAGGTAATTCTGATGGATATTGCTATATTGCTTTTTGAAAATTACTGCTTTCAGAGAATCCTCATCACCATATTTGGAAAGAAAGGCAGTCAATTTAGTGGTCTTTAAGATGGAGATAGTTGATAAAAGAGATTTCTTACAGGGCTTCTTCTAAGGGGCTTTATTGAAACTTACTAAGATAAGTTAATATTTTAAAATAAATTATGAAGTCACATTTTATGTCTGTCCAAATTAGGACTTTAGATTTCCTTTGTCTTATTAAAATCTGTTGAGATATATCTCAAATAACCAATGATTGTATAAGGTGACAACTATTTTTTTCATTTATGATTTTTGAACATGAGGTATTGAGTATATGGTAGTATTATTATTGGTTCATGTAATATTCCTAATTTTCCTTTATTGGATAATTTAATATTGCATTCTAAAGATGTATCTATATTGTTGTGTTCACTCTGAACTTTACGCCTGTTTTCAAGACCTTTGGGTATTTTATATACTGTAGTTTATCGCCTCTAATGATGCACAGTGTTCCAAAATATCTTTCCCTTATATATATGCTTTATAACAGTTTTATTGAGATATAATTCATAGGCTATAAATTTTACCATTTAAAAGCTTACATTCCATTATTTTTTGCTATTTTCACAAGATTGTTTGACCTTCATCAAACAATATTTTTTTTGGTATATTTGTTCTGGGTTCAGATTGCTTCTAATTTCTCAGTATAACAAAATCTCTTCATATCTGACTATTTTCTGAATTTCTCTGAGTGTGCATGAATAAAGGTTAAGCAGAGCGATGTTTTTTAGGTGGTATATTTTCTGATAAACAAATAGAATGGCTTGGAATGTAAGGAAACATTATTTTAGTAGTTCATTCTTTTGTTACTTTGGGAGAGATGTAGTCCTCTGTTTCTTTGACCTGTGCTTCTGTTTGAATACTTTGATTATTCATCCTAGGAAATTTATGGCTGAGGATTGAACTTTGAAATTAGTTGAAACTCTGCTATAAATTGCTTGACAGATAGGGTCACTTAGACCAAGGATAAATGGGTATAATTTTGGGGGCATGCATTATTGTTCCATCAAGACTTTATATACTTTTGCTTTCTATTTATCACGAAAAGATAACATTAAGATACATAAAAAATTGAAAAAGAAAAATGTTAAGGAAAATTGTTAAAATTAAGAAAATATAAATAAAAAGAGGTTAAGAGGTAGAATTTTACAAAGGAATATAAGTAAGAGGGTCAAAGCAAAGCAAGAAAGGAAAATGCAAAATAAATGTTAGAAACTTATTAAGCACTTAGCATGCTATGTTTGAATATTTGTCCCCTCCAAAACTCATGTTGATATTTAAGTGCCTTTGTAATGGTATGAACAGGTGGAATAGGTTTAGGTCTTGAGGGTCTAGCTTCAGGAGTGGGCTAATGCATTATGGCAGGAGTGGGTTCCTTATCATGGGAATGGGTTTATTCCTTCTTGCTCTCTTTGTTTTTCTGCTATATGATGCCTTTTGCCATGTTATAATGTAGAAAGAAGGTCTTTGCCCAATTACAGTAACTTGATATTGGGCTTCCCAGTGGTCAGAACTGTGAGTCAATAAATCTTGGTTCATTATAAATGACCAGTACGGGGTATTCTGTTATAAAAGCACAAAATGGACTGCAGGGATGTGGTACCTCATTAATTCTGGGTAAGAGTGGAGATCCTGTTTTCTAGGTAGTTTCTACTGACACCCCTAGGGTTGTGGGGAAGCAAAGGTCTTTTTACTCATTGATGGGTATGAAAATCTTTGCTCCCTGTTTAGTCTTTTCTGATGTCACCGATTTGGATTATGGGAGTGTCTTACTACAACCTCTTCAGGATGGAACCTGGCAATTGTGAGTCAGGGAGGAGTCACAGTTTTTTTCTGTGATATTTGGCTCTAGGGCAAGATATTAGGAAGGGGCACAAGGAAATGTGGGTGATATATGTGTTAATTATCTTGATTGTGATGATCTGTTTACAGGTGGATACATGTGTAAAAACTTACCAAATGTACTCCTAATTTTGTGGTGTTTTTTTGTGTCAGTTTTATCTCAAAAAAGCTGTTAAAAATCATTTTTATAGCATTAAAAACTACCCAAATTCCCAGAGTTTTCCATGCTCTACCAGTAAGTTAAAATACAATCAAATTTTGCTAATTCAGTTTTGGAATAATTTTTCAATACCAACTCTTTTCTTTGTCCACTGCTACTATTCTTCATGTCAAATGGGTTTAAAATTCTCTATGTGTTAATGAGATAGACAAGCAAACCATTTTTAAGCAAATTTTATTGACTGACAAGTTATTTTTTCCCTTAATAGAATGAATAATAGAATTACTTCCTTTGGGTCCTTTTTTCTATACTAGTTGACTATTTATTTATTTATGTTTTACAATTCCATGTAATTTTTGTGTGGAAAATGACTACCCTAGCTTCCATTTCACATGGTAGGTTTGTGGCCTTGTAGAAATCTGTCTTACTCCAGATTTATAGCTGAGTGAATCTGGTCTTAGTGTTTTTGGAGCAATCTTTTATGACTTGGGTGGCAGAAACCTACTGTAGAAGTCTTGCTGACTGTGGCAGGGTAGAAGTTCCTCATGCAGAAGGGAGTTCTTGGTATTGTTCTGGATGGTATATCACTTATGCAGAAGGGTTCAGATAGTTTTTCAGCTCAGATTACAAAAACACAGTAGAGTAAAGTAGTTAAGAACATGGGCTGTGGAGTCAGATGAATTTAAATTTGAGTCCTTCCATAGCATTTATGAGCTTTGTGAATATAATCGCACACCTAAGTTTCCTTATCTGTCCAATGGAATAATTAATCTCTTTTTTGGCCATTATTATAAAGACTAGTATGTTGTAAGAGGTATAAGAAGCTTTAACTTATATTTCTATAGTGTGATAATGAATCATTCCACTAAGTAAGAAAAGATGAATAATTTAAAGAAATGTTTGATTTTACACGAAACTGTATTTTTGTCTACTTTTAAAGGAATATGTATATAAGATGTTCAAATTAATAATTAAATAGAAATAAAAATGAACATGCATTTTAAAATTACAGACATTCTACCAAAGAGGAAATAATATTTGGGTTATTAACATTCCACCATCATATTCATAATGTGTGATTGATTTTCCAAAATGGCTGCTTGGAAACTGATGTGAAAGGAATTTCTAGGACTTGAATCTGCTTTAGATACCTGTTTACTTGAACCTAGATGTTCACTTTTCTCTTTCTGCATTCTTTTACTAAATCTAGAGTAAATAAGTCATTGTTAATAAACTTAAACATGTAGTTTCCTAAATGGGGGCTTATAGACAAAAACTGAAAAGTAAAATTCTTTAGCAAAGAAGGCTGTAGAAATACTTGATTTCCTTAGCTCTCTTTCTAATTAATCCATGAACTATTTGTTTTCATGGCATGTTTTTTTTTTTTTTTGTCATGGATTTAAAGAGAAAAATTTTAAGTTTTAAAATATTTAACATGTTTTTCTATATTTTTTTCTTCTCTAAGTTCTTAAGAGTTGGGATTTTGTGTTCTACTTTTGTCTTTATAATTTTCTGTAGTAATAACCTGAATGCTTGGTATTCATCAAATAATGCCTGCTGGTAGTATAGCCCATGTTTATTTATTACTTTGTAATTTTTTTTTTATACATTTCCCATGTCAAAACCATCTTGTTAATTAGGCATGACTGACAAATAGGCTATTTCCCCCTTATTGGAATGAATAATAGAGTAACTTCCTTTGGGTCCTTTCTTATTATCACATGTATCGAAGAAAAAAACTGACAGTGGGAGACATATGACTTCTCTGAAAATATCCTGATAATATCTAAGGTAGTATTGGAAACTCCAGCTTTGATGCTGGGTTTAGTGGTTTTTCTAGGTCACTCTATTCTATTTAAATACTGTTTGATAACTTTTAGAACTTGAGACTTTTTAATTGGATCATATCAAGAAACAAACTTGAAATGTGGCAACAGTTGCTGTATTGCATTTTATTATTTCATTTATGGTCTTTTAATTAAGGTTGAGTCTGAGGATCTGGAATGTAATAGCAGTGCTTAAAAAAATTACCACTACTATGACAGCTTCAGGCAACAGCAGGGTATATTAATTCAGTGTACCTCCATGTTAAATCATTTTGTGTCAGTTTGGTCCAGAAGTTAAGCATTATTTCTACTTCTGGGAATTAAATTATTCAAGACAGTTGTATGTTTAAAACCAAAGGAAAAATAGCTTATTAATTTATATTCATTTAGCAAGCTATTTAAGTCCTAACGATATCTTTTACTTATTTTGCTATATTTGTAACTCTTGTTACTGTATTTCAAAGGGGTTTTTTTTATGAATTTTATGTTCTTTCTTCTTTCATATCCATAGCTATGATTTAATATAATACTTAGTAACTTTTTAAAAGCAAAAGCAAAGAACCTTGTTTTTTCCTTTTTGGTGTTGTGTGATAGTTGTGTGATAGTATGTGTGATAGTTGTCCTGATTGCTATGGTGAGATACACTTAATTGCTTAATTGCAAGGTAAAATATCATCTTTATAATCTTGTATGTAAAATTATTACAATACTAAAGTCACCCTTCAGAAAAATTTAAAGGTAAGTAGTAAAAATATTTACTTAAGTGCTTAATAGCTATAATTTTAAAATAATATTTTATATTTTAAAAATTTTTGGAGGAAAGGGTCTAGGGTAGATTCCTAGCCTGATGTAATTTCTCAGCAGTTGTTAAATGATGTCACTGAATGGCGTATGATAATTTGTCTGTTATCTTCCCCCCACCAGTATTATCTTGCATCATTTAGTGGTACCTCTTAGTAGACATTCATGAAGATAACATGAGTTTAAACTAACAATTAATTATGCCTTCATCAGGAAGGTTTTACTGTTTGAGGAATTGTTTGGATGGAATCTACATTTGGGCATAAGTTATACTGTAATTTGTTCAGCAAAGTGAGCTATACAATGAAGAAATTTAAGAGGTATAAATGGTTTTAATGTGTAGAGGAATAATAGCTCACTTAAAATAAATTTCTTAGGGATACCTTTTGTATCTCCAATTGTGATTTTCACAAAGTAGATGAAAGGTCCTGGCCCAGTTTATAAATGCCATTTGATGAAAGTTAGTTCACTTTGTAATTTCCATTTTGCTTGAAAGCTATAGGAAGCAGACAGAAATTACTTTGCCTGAAACTTGATTATGTATTTGTGTGGAACTATTTATTTTAATAAAACGTGAAAAAAAATGAAAAGGAAAGAAAAACATATTTATTCAAAAATGTACTACCACAACATGAGCCTGAATCTTTCAGATCTGGTATGTATTATTTTACCTCAGTAGTTATTTTTGATGTTTGATTATTAGTGGGAACGAAAGTTTGATAAAGATATTTAAGGATTTAACCTTATTTCATTATAAGTACAAGTCCTTGTGACAGGATAGGTTTTTATATTAGTTAACATTAAATTGACTTTCTATATCTGAAAGTGTAGCAGCAACCTGTTACAGGTCAAGTGAGAAACACATAGATGGTGGAAGGTAAATTCTTAGGGAATCTGGAGACCTAAGTTCTGTTATCAGTTTACATACCAGTTAGGGTTCATTTAATTCAGCTCCTTAGCCTTGTTTTCTAGACTGGGAATTCATATCTTTTCAGTATAACTTTAGTACTTGATTTTTTTCTTCAGGAAAATCTTAACTTGTATCATGGTCTTGGTTGACCAATTTACTTTTTTTTTTTTTTGTATGGGGGACTAAAGGGGTGCTTAACCACTGAACCTAGCTTCCTCCCCTGACTTTTTAAAAATTCTTAAAATTTTGAGACAGGGTCTTGCTAAATTGCTCAGAGCATTGCTAAATTGTTGAAGCTGGTCTTGAATTTATAGTCCTCTGGCCTCACCCTCCTCAACTGCTGGGATTATAGGCATGTATCACTACACCTGGCTCAAACCATTTACTTTCAAGTGTCCTTTTTCTTGGCTGTGAGATGGGTATAATAATAGTACCTACTTCATAAAGTAATTATTTGAAAATTAAGTAATATATATGAAAGATTTACTAGCACATAGGAAGATCTCAATCATTGCTTTTATTGTTGGTGTCCTTGTGACTATGATTATAATGTTTAAGAAGTCTTCACAGCATGGAAAAATTTTACCTGTGTTTTCAGGAAAGGTGTATCTTGAGAAAACTTGCATACTATGAAGACAGAAAGTTTCCTTAGTTTAGAAATAAATCTTGGTATGTTAATCTAATTTTACAGTATCTGGATTGAGAATTCAACTAAATTTAAATATCTTGAAAGGATCCATTTTAACTCTTCAACTCTTTTGTCTTTCTTCCCCCCTCAGGTACATGAAGTATTGGTTAGATAGAGAACAGCTGGTATTCTGTTTTTGTAAGATTTTTGTAATTTTGACTTAAAAATGGATAGATAGGCATTGCTGATATTGTATAGAAAATTATATTGTCTTTCCTCCAGTGAGTTAAAAACATTGTATAGATGTAACTAAACCCTTTAACATTTAGACACTATTTTAATTATCTCTGTTTTACTGAGGAGAAACATTCAGGGTTGAGGAGTTAAGAATTTCTTCATGTCTATAGGATTTGGAAATTAGTAATAAATATTTTTACTGACTTGGTAAAATATTTTTCTTAGGCTATGAATCATTTAATAAATTCTAAAATTTGCTGAGAAATTATCTTGTGCATGTGATTGAGGCTTTCTGCTTTGTGCAAGGAAACAAACATGAAAAACATTAACTACAATTTGGTATCAAAGAATGATAGAGAGATCAAAGACATTTGATGATAGGTGCAATTAGGTACGACTGCATCTAAAATATAGGTTGTAATACAGGGAAGTCATCTGACAAGACGTATGTTAAAAAGAAAAAATTCAAGAATATTCAAGATGGTGGACCAGTCACAGTCTTTTTTACTACTTCCCCCAATACCTCCAGATTCTAAAGAAGTGATAGTAAACATGTACAAAAAGGAATAAGTTTTCCAGAGTGGCTGCACCAATTTGCAACCCCACCAGCAATGTATGAGTGTCCCTTTTTCCCCACATCCTCGCCAACACCTATGGTTGCTTGTATTCTTGATAATAGACATTCTAATTGGGATGAGATGATATCTTGGGGTAGTTTTGATTTACATTTCTCTTACTACTAGAGATGTTGAATATTTTTTCATATATCTGTTGATTGCTTGTAGATCCTCTTCTGGGAAGTGTCTGCTCTTTTCCTTAGCTCATTTATTGATTGGGTTATTTGTATTCTTGGTGTAAAGTTTTTTGAGTTTTTAATAAATTCTGGAGATTAGAGCTCTATCTGAAGTGTGTGTGGCAAAGATTTTCTTCCACTCTGTAGGCTCTGTCTTCACATTGTTGATTGTTTCCTTTGCTGAGAAAAAGCTTTTTAGTTTGACTCTATCACAATTATTGATTCCTGCTTTTATTTCTTGTACTTTGGGAGTCATGTTAAGGAAGTCTGGTCCAAAGCCGACATGATACAGATTTGGACCTACTTTTTCTTCTATTAGGTTCAGGGTCTCTGGTCTAATTCCTAGGTCCTTGATCCATTTTGAGTTGAGTTTTATGCAGGATGAGAGATAGGGGTTTAATTTCAATTTGCTGCAAATGGATTTCCAGTTTTCCCAGCACCATCTGACCCAGCTATCCCACTCCTTGGCCTATACCCAAAGGACTTAAAATCAGCATACCACAGTGATGCAGCCACATCAATGTTTATAGCAGCCCAATTCACTATAGCTAGATTGTGGAACCAACCTATATACCCTTCAGTAGATGAATGGATAAAGAAACTGTGGTATATATACACAATGGAATATTATTCAGCCATAAAGAATAATAAAATTATGACATTTGCAGGTAAATGAATGGAGTTGGAGAATATCATGTTAAGTGAAATAAGCCAATCCCAAAAAACCAAAGGCCAAATGATTTCTCTGATAAGTGGTTGATGACACATAGCGGGGCTGGGGGGAGGTAAGAGAAGAATAGAGAAAGGATGGATTGTGCAGAGGAAAATGAGGGGTGGGGAAGGGGTGGGGAAGGAAAGATAATAGATTGAGACAAACATTATTATTCTATGTACATGTATGAATATGCAAATTGTGTGATTCTACTTTGTGTACAATGAGCCAAACTTAAAAAAAAATTAAAAAAAGGAATGTTTATAAAAATGTTTAAAAAGAATAGAAATTTTGATAAAGATCTGGAAGTTGGGATCCTAATAAGTAAAAATCCAGGGAAAGATAAGGCACAGTTTAGCAGTCACAAAGGTAAAGACTACAGGAGAGGTTGGAACATCCTTCTCAGTAGAACTCTGGCTAGATTTGAATTTAGGAGCTCAATAAAGAGCAGGAATCATTAATTAATGGGATTTAGCTGGAATAGTGGAGTCATTCCCCTTAGGAATTGGAAGGGAAGAGTTGGATGGTGCAGAATAAGAAAATTTATTGCAGAGTTTTAAGCATTTGGGAGGTCTTCCATCTCTGGCTTGCTTATCTGCTCTTTGCTTATTCCAGTATTATTGCCAATCAGTATTCCTAGTTCATGTTTATAACTCGGTTTGTCCTCCATTTTAGAGAAAGCTAAACAACCCTACAAGTGCAGTGAACATTTCTGTTGTGTGTGAGTGTGTGTGTATGTGTAGGTGTGTGAGAATAGCATAAAATAGAAGACTCATGCTGAATAAACACTTGGTCTTAGAGAAACTAGAAAATTCAGGAATAGGAGCAAACCTGAATAAAAAAGATTCCTCAGAAAAGTTTGAGAGGATATATTTCTGTTACAAAACAGAAATAGGATGCTTTGGAAAAGAGGCATTTAGAGAAATGAAAGTTTTTCTTTGAAAGCAAGAAGAGAGTTAAAAAGGCTATGAAACCAAAAGAAAGATAAAGCAGAGGTTATTGTCCAGAAATTGGAACAAAAGCCAGAGATGCAGAACACTGAAATATAAATTAACATATGCGATAGTCTATGCCAACTTAAGAGAAAATTCTCTTTTCTCTAAAAAGAGAAAATAAGGAAAGAAATATTAAAGAGATAATAGAAAACAATTTTCTTCATCTGAAAAAAGGTATTAGTGTTCACATAGAATGAACCCACTGATTGTTGAGCTATATAAGAGGAAAAAGGTTCTTTGTTTAGATATAGTTTCAGAACTACAGAAAAGTTTCTAGAAGCTTCCAGAGAAGGCAGGTGACCCACAATAGAGATGATCAAATTGGCATGGGCAGTCCTGAAAATCAGAATATAATGGTGAAATGTCGTTATAGTTTTTGAACCCAGAATTCTATAATAATACAACCAAATCCAAAGTGAGGCAAGGGGGAAAAATGACATTTTCAATCATTTGAGAACTCAAAGTTTACCTCTCAACTAGTCTCACTTGTAATAAAAATCACTTGAGAATTCACTCTAGCAAAATGAAAAGAAACCAAAAATAATGAATCCTAGAAACAGTGGAAATAACCCAAGAATGCAATGAAAAGACATTTCAGAATAACAGCTGTTCAGCAGATCTTGAAAGGAGTTTGTCCAAGTTTAAACAGGAATTTAGAGGCTTCTAGAAGAATGTGTATTTTATTTGAAAATATGTGATTAAAGAATTGGAAAATTCAGTGATGTAATAAAAATAAGTTTCTTCCAACAATAAGAGCAAAACAATTAGAAACTCCATGAAAAACAAAAAGCTGTATAGATAATGATAGTCTAAATATGAAACAATATGGCATGACTTTGAACAATTGGTCAAGAATTTATGTTGAGATTTGGAATGTATTCTGTAGAGAAGTGCCATTTAAGTTCTTATTGTTACATTTGATATCAATTACATGAGTCCTGTAACAGTTTTTGATTCTAAACTTTATGTATATTTAGTACTTTAAAGTTTGAACATTTAGTAATTTTAATTTTTGCATTTATCAATAGATAAAATTCAGGATACTTAATTATAGTTAGAGAACAGCCTAAATACAAACCATGACAATATAAAAATAACTATCTGATAAAAACTGAGACAGGAGAAGAGATGAAAGAAAATTTAGGTACAATAGTTTCCTTTTACATACGAGGGGAGTCAATAACTGACCAAATTTGATAAAGAAATTGTAGATGAAATATGTTCAAGTCATTAAAGCAACAACCACCATCCAGGAGAATGAAAAATGATATATATAACAAAAATTAGAAGGGTTGGGGCCCAGGGTATGTTTTAGATAGCATAGATTGATAAATCAAGAAATAAGCATATAAGCTTATTATGCAGTTTTATGGTGATAACATAGTTGGACATCTAAAATCAAGTCTACACAACATTTGGGGCTGCTAGTTGAGTAAGGGGCTATAAATATTTACTTCAGTTTTATTTGTCTCTCATTTTTTTTCCCATTCAGCTTTTAGTGTGTATAGAACAGCTGAAACTATTCTACCACAAATATTCACTAATTTTTACTTAATAATCTTTCTCAGCCTAGTACTGTAATTTCAGTGTCTTTTTTAGTTCCTAGATGATATTTCATGTTGCAGACATTTGACAGTTCAGTGCAGATTCAATATAGTCACTGCAGAGTGAAACTGCAGATCTTGTAAAAGACACAGCATTTTCAAGATCCCCTTATAATTAGTATTTATGGAAAAACGGCATCACCAACAAATGTGGCATTAGCAGTTAACAGCTTGAATGAACTTTACAAATTTAATTTCGTTTGTTCTTTTCAAGTTAGGTTCCCTTTTCTCACTATTTAATATGAAATGTTAGACCTTGTTTTAAGTTGACCAAAATTCAATTTGTGTACTTTTTTTTTTAGTTTTTAGTTTAATTATTTTAGAAAATGCAGACCTTCTATATTCACTTGTAAGTTTTGGTTTAAATTAATACAGAATGTACTTAGAATATGGCTTGGGAGCCTATGGAAAAATGTAAAGATTATCATTCTGCCAGTCAGTACATTAGACTTAGTCCACACTACTGAGATTGCTTTTGAATAGATTCTTCTACATGTCAATGAGAAATAGTTTATAATTACAAGGCAGGTGAAGCTTTTTTTCTTTGGTAGTAATTTGGGGCATCCTTAACTCATTGAATTGTGTATGTTGAATGAATGAGCTGTATTGTAACTTTAAGCTGCTTTGGTGAACGTGATAAACCCACTGTAAAGAAGATGGGCAAAAGAACACAATATTGGAACTGATTGAGAACTGAGGAACATAGCTGTACAAGGCTCAAAAGTAATTGTACATAATTAGCCAAGGAGACAGTATTTGTAATGGCACACTGTTTTTTACAACAAAGGCTTTGGCAAACAAGCTAATCCTGCAAGTAGCTAGGGAAACAGAAGTCTAGAACAGATTACTGATCATATTTCCGCGTTTTCCTGAATAGTTACCATTATTTGTCATTATTGAACCCAAATGAAAGCAGTATATGAGAAGAATTTTGGAGGATCTTTGAAGGTTGAACTATGTGACATAAGGTCTTAGAATTAATTTGTTAAAGAAGGTGACTACTTAAGCATTTAATAATATAATTTGTAGTATAGATTTCAACATATATTAAAGAATTTGTTTAATTATGAAATCAGTATAGCTAGACCTTAAGAAAAATCTCTATGTTGTCCATTTTTTGTTAAAAACTTTGTTATAATGATTGAGGCCTTTAACATACATTGTTAGTACCATCTTAATAACTAAATCTAAATTCTAAATCATTTTAGTTTATAAGTATTTGTTTCTACATTAGAAATGAATTTAGTTGCTTAACTATTTAAAGATCTCTATCTTCATATTTTAAGTAGAACATTTTTTTGTAAGTACAATGAAATGATTTTACTTGGGTTGGGAGCTTTAGTTTAATCCTACTTTATCTCACTCCAGTTCCTTTTTAAGTTAAGTACATTTTTAAAAAAATATTTTTTAGTTGTGGTTGTTGATGGACCTTTATTTATTTGTTTTTATGTGGTTCTGAGGATTGAACTCTGCCTCACACATTCTAGGCAAGTGCTCTACCACTGAGCCACAACCCCAGTCCAGTAAGTACATTTGTAGTTACCTTTTTTCTTATTGATATATTTTTACTTTCATTTTTTTCCCCCTCTTTGCACATTTTTTATTCGTGCATTATAGTTGTATATAGTGATGGCATTTGTCATTACATATTCATAGATATACAATATAATAATATAATTTGACAACACTGCAGTTGAACTGTATTTACATTGAATTTACTACCTTTAAGGTACATAAACTGCAATTTAATTGTTTAATTTGTAATGATTTTTCTATTGTTTTTTAGATGACATTGATATTAGATAATTAAATTTAGAAATATTTATTCTTAACTATGATTCAGCTTTTTTGAAACATTTCTTTATAAGAGATGTTTATTTATCTTCAAGATTTCCTTTATAATGAAAAGCAAATTTTATATGCATAGCATTTTGAGTTTATAACAAATAAAAAGGAGTAGAGTCCATCATATTTAAATGTATTATTGGACTGATCCCAGGGAAATTTATACCATAGTCCTAGAAATTATTGAACATTGAAATGATTTATGCAGAGTTTGGTTTATTTAATGTATCAACAAAATCAAATAAAAGTATCAATCTATTTTTAAGAATATAGATTAAAATGATTTGTTTCTTTAACAAATTTAAGGATTAACAAATGTATTTATAAAACCACTTTTCAACTGTACTAGTTTCTTAAAGAAAACTAAGATTTATCTTCATAGTTTTCACCCCCCTCCACCAATGATATCTATGCACATGAAAATAGCTCTTTACTGATGTGGCATAAGTGCATCTATTGGCATAGTTTGATATATAACATTTCACATTTTCTAGACCTGAAATGGCTCAAATTCATCTAGATAATTGTCGGCTTTTATAGACACAATTTTATTGTGCCTAAAATAAGAAAACAGAGATATTGAAAGCCTATGCTTTTCTAACATATGGCTTCAATTTGCATTTTAATCAGAATGTGGAAGTCATTACTCTGACATCTGAAACTGAGGTAGCAATAAAAAATTATCACTAATAGGACAGCAGACACAATTTATTTTGTGTTTATTACTGGGTGGCCCTCTTAAAACTTTCCTGAACTTAATTGATTCCAGATATTAGAAAATTACAATTAAGTTATGACATTTATTTTGGATGCAGTTTGAGTTGTCTTAATAGGATTGGTATTAATCAGTGATTAATATTTATTAAAATTTTGGCATATATTTACAAACCATATATGCATACATAGTCATCGGACATATGTTCATGTATATTTTATCAAATGAACAGACTCATTTGAATGTACTAAATTGCTTAATAATTATAGTTAATTTATCTGCAATGAGGAAGGATGGTAGAAAAAGAATTTCATATTTTAGTTCTAATATGCTTTTATGTAATGGGGATATGTTACTTCTATAACAAAATAATTTTGTAGCATGAAATGAAATTTCATTCATTTTTCAAATTTTATTTGACATAAGATAATCACAATGACTTAGAACACATCAATAACTTGTTAAAACAAATTAAGTTGCATAAGTGAATAATGCTGAAATGTATTATGTTCCATGATCTAGAACATTAGTTGTTGTCTTGAATTAAATTTCCAAGATAGTCTTAATTTTTTCACCCAGCAATTTATTTTTTTGGGTACTGGGATTTTTTTTGTTTGTTTGTTTTGTTTTTTGCAGGGGTACTCAGGGGCACTCAACCACTGAGCCACATCACCACCCCATTTTGTATTTTATATCAAGACAGTGTCTCCACTGAGTTGCTTAGTGCCTCACTTTTGCTGGGGAGGCTGCGTTTGAACTCACAATCCTCCTGTCTTCAGCATCCAGAGTCGCTGGGATTACAGACACCACTGCACCCGGCTTCACCCAACAAATTTTGACTCTTCACTTATTCGATAGTTGAGTTAAGCACTGGGGAAATAATGACAAATTGAGAAAATCAAGGTTCAGTGAAGTGTAGGATACCAGTAAATGCATACATTACAATATATATGGTAAATATTATTTTAGTAATGTGGAGAAAGAAGAGAACAGCTGCCAGGATATATAGGAAAAAGTTTTCTGAGGAGGCAGCATTTGAAGCATGAGGAAGAATTCTCCAGGTAGGTAAACAAAGGGAGCATTTTGTTCATCGAATGGAGTCCTGAGTTGGTTTGGCATGGTTTCATTCTTTTTCTGGCCATTTATTCGTTTTCTTATTCAGCCAACATTTGCTGTGCACCTATGTACCACCAACCAGGGTGTGTGAATATAATAGAAAATCTGATGGGCATGCCCCCATCTTAGCATTTAGTCTAGTGTAGAAGAACAAATAAAGTTATAAGAGGTATTATAAAAGGGAAAGGATAAGTTGTTATAGATGTATATAACAGTGCTAAATATAGGAGAAACTTTTAGGATATTGAGAGGTTTGAAATGGTATGAAAGGAAGGGATTTCGTTCAATTGTGAGAGTCTTTGTATACTAAGCAGTTGTTTAAATAATAAAATTAACTATAAAAGTTTTGTTTGACAGCCAAACATTTTAAGAGAAGCATTCTGAAAGTACAGGGTGGATTATATTAGGGATAGTTGATAACATGGTCAGTTAAGAGGTTTTTGTATTGTATAGTCAATAAACAGTTTTAATTGCTTAGAATTGGCATATGGACAGGAAAGAGACTAGAGTGTGTCAGTCTACATCTGAATTTTTAAATAACTTTTTCAATTCCACTTGATACTACTTTTAGGAGAACTTACTAGGTATTTTCTGCCTAATTTATGCATAGTAAAGCAAATGAATCATTTTATTCTTTGTACTCAAAACTGATGACTAATGTCATCTAATTTATTTCACAAAAACAAGCAACTATTGACCAATAGCTTTGTGTTTTGCTAATCTTTTGCCAAATACTGATTTATTTAAAAACTTTGAGCCATTTTTCATGATAAAAATCTCGAGTTTTTAAAAGTTTGTTTGTTTACTTAATTTTTAAAGTCTACCCAGCTACTACTTGGTACTCTGCAGATCTATTTTAGAACCCTCTCTTAGGCAATAATTCCTCTCTTATGTAATAAAGCTCAAGCCCAGGAATTGGCAAGCTTTTGCAGTTTAGATACAGAAAATAATCTTTTTTTCTGGCTGTGTGGGTCATATTATCTCTATGGCAACTGCTTACTCGGCTAGTGTAGGATGAAAACAGCCATAAACAATATGTAAATAAATGAGTATGACTGCATTCCAATAAAACTTTCTGAATTCTAAAACTTGGATTTTACATAATTTTTACATCCTCAGAAATAGTATTGTTTTGATTTTTAAATACTCACATGGCCACAGACTTAGTGTCTTAATATAGACATTTATTCTTTCTTTGTTTTTGGAGGCTCAAAGCCTGAAAGCAAGGTGTCAGGACCATGCTGTCTTCTCTCAGGTCTCTTGGAAAGGTTCCCTTGTCTCTTTCAGCTTCTGGTAGCTCCCAACAAATCTTGGTATTTCTTGACTGGTTGCTTATCTGATTTCTGTTTCTTTTCTTATGTAGACTTCTTTTTGTTTGTCTGTGTGACTTTGTATAAAAATTCTAATTTCTCTTGTAAAGATGTCAGTAATTGAATTGAGTGCTCACTTTAATACAGTATGACTTCACTATAACTTGATTACATCTGTAAGGACCCTTTTTCCAAATAACATCTGCAACAACCCTCTTTACAAATAAGGTCACATTCATGTGTGCCGAGATCATATTTATCTCTCATGGGGCAAATTTCCACCCCAATATTCAACTATTTAAAAAAAAGTTTAAAAGTTTTCTTAGCTTGAGGGCCATGCAAAACAGGTGATGGGGCAGATTAATATTTATTGGTCCCTATTATCTTCCAAATATTTTGTTGACTGTTTTGACATTTTTTATCTTGTTTGATCTTCAAATAATCTTATAATTATGGCAGATATTGTTATCAGCAGCTCATGAAACAAACTGAGATATTACTAAATTTAGTCATTCAAGCTCACATCACATAACTGTCACATAATGCATATAGGATTTGAATTTGTATCTGAAGCTGACAAAATGTCAGTTTTCTACTCTTTTTGCTACTCTATCACTATAGTTTTTATGTATGTAGTGACGTGTTGCTCCTTGAAATAGGTCGGTAATAATCTCTTGTTTTAGCTCTTTACTAGGATGATTTCAATCCACAGTGTTTTAAATATCTGTTATGGCTTCTTTTGCTTTGTAAATAGAAACCAATTTAGATAGTATAAAAGTCAGAATTAAGGAAAGGAACATTTAGCTGGCTGACAGAATTGGGAAAAATGCTAAACAGGCAAGCCTTAAGAAAGACAGGAAACCAGGGTAGCTATGAAGAACTCAGCCCTAGGACTTTCTTATGACACTGACATTAAAGTGACTCAGTTCCAACATCCCCTTCCTTCCCACCTGTCCTTACCCTTAAATTTCAAACTTTTGAAGGGAGAATTTGATTGGCCTACTTTGGGTATAATTTTGCCCTGGGTCAAATGACCATAGCAGATGGGAGATAGCAAGAGAAGGGGGCATGTAACCTCGGTTGGAATTCTTCATGAATAAAAGAGCAACTCAGATTTTCTAATTAACATTTTATGTAATACACATGCATAAGACTTCTTGTTGGTACAGAGAATCATAAGAAGTAATCTCCATTTAATACATAGTCTGCTATTTCCTGGTCATGCACCTATAACTGTGTCAAATATACATTTAGAAAACTTTCCTCTCCAGTAGATTATATTCTCTTCTGTTTTCCCATGGCACTTGGTTCCTATTTCTGTGGTAGGCATTTCCCTCCTTTACCACTCCTTTCCTTCTTTCGTCCTTGCTTTCCTTTCTCCTTTGTTCCCCCTTTCTTTCTTCCTCTTCCATTCTCTCTTATTATATTGGAAAGCTTTTTCAGATCAGAGACTTTAGTCATACCTATCTTCTAATGCTTGAAGCAGCCCATTTAGGTGGAATACTAATTTTCCTCCTTCATGTCAATACTTCTTTCACATTGCAAATATTTATTGAGTACTTGCTATATGCCCAACATTATTCTAGATGTTGTGGCCACAGCACAAATAAAACAGTCAATGCCTCTGTGTTTGGGGAACTTCATTCTAGAAGAAAAGCAGAACAATGATGGGATAAGTAGATAAATAAGAAATATAAAAATCAGAAGTGATTGATATGAGCAAGGTAGAAATAAGCAAATAAGGGGCCCATACTGACTGGTAGGGAAATGAAGCTATTTTGGTTTGGGAAGCCAATTATAAGAGCTTCAGAAAATTTATATATAAATGACTTAAAGTTCACTTAATTAAGCTGTACATATAGTTTATTCAAATGAAAATATATTTTGATTAAATTCTAAAATCAACACTAATTTGTTTTACTCTTTTTAACAAAGAAAATTTTATAGTCAGTACCTATAATATGTACCTTTTTTCTCCCTGCCATTTTCACCCATCCTTTCTTTGTAGTTTTCAACCATGTTATTAAAATAAGCACTATATTGATACCTATAGTAAGCATGCTCCAGTACATTTTTACATGTAGTGAAAATATTAGAATTATTTTTTACTAACAAAATTTATCCTGAATTAAATTCTAGTGTATTTCATTGATTGAAAAAAAGGGTGAAAGACAGCTAGCATGATGTTAACTACCCATAATTTTGGGAACACCCATGGGGGTGTTAGGCCAGTCATCTTAGGGGTCATGAAGCAAAAAAAGTTGGGAACTCCTTTTCTGCATGAAGAGTAGCCATTTTGTTTGCATTTATATGACAGTGATTTGCTACTTCAAAAGTGCAGTACAAACATAGAGCATTTTAATTCACAGGATCAATATAAATCTTTATTGATCATTTTGAAAAATAATTTCTGTCATTATTGTTTCTTAAAACTTAAATTTTGTACCTATCTCTTTAGAAGTCTGGACTATTATGCTTAGGTATAATGAGTATTTTTTGTGGGGGGCACTGGGGATTGAACCCAGGGGCACTTTACACCAGCTACATCTCCAGCCCTTTTTATTTTTTATTTTTTATTTTGAGACAGAGTCTCAGTAAGTTGCTTAGGGCTTCACTAAATTGCTGAGACTGGCCTCAGACTTATGATCCTCATGCCTCAGACTGCAAAGTTGCTGGGATTATAAGTGTGTGCCACTGCACCTGGCACTATATGCCTATTTTTATATATAAAGTATTATTAAAAGATTTAAATCTTTTTTCATTTTTATTAAATATGATTTAAGGTTATTAATATTTATCTTTTCATGTAAAAATTGTAGCTTAAAAATGATCATAAATGAAGCAATGTCATTATTTATTTTTCCAGTGAAAAATTTAATATATTGATTTTTTATATGAAAATTTTAATATATTCTGCTTTTTTAAAAAAAGCAAATTTAGTTTTTGCTAAAATGTGTAGATATAGAAGTGTTAAGGATTTTGTTTTTTGTTTTTGTTTTTGTCACACAACACACACACACACACTATATATATATATGCATATATATATATATATATATATGCTTGATGTTAAAAATTGCTAACAAGGGCTGGGGTAGTGGCTCAGTGGTAGAACAGTTGCCTGGCATATGTGAGGCACTTGGTTCGATCCTCAGTACCACATAAAAATGAATAAATAAAATAAAGGTATTATGTCCATCTACAACTAAAAACATTAAAAAAAATTGCTGACAAAATAAAGTGTCCATGAAGTATAGCCTATGCATATTTGGAAGTGCTGGAAGGAAATGTTACATTGACAGTAGGCTGGTTTTAATTACTCTGCAGGCATATGCACTGTATGTGTTTATAAAATTTATGTTTGGATTCTGAATTCTTGTTAGAGTAATTTATGATGGAAATAAAAGTTAAGAGCAGAGGCCAGCTAGTACAGGAAATGGTGAGAAATTGTGGAATTAGGAGGAATGATTAAGAATTGGAATATATTATATCCTTTTCAAGAATACACATGAAAGTATAGATTAAAAAGCCTTTTATGATATATTTATTAACAGCCCTAGCCTGGTAGAAAACAACATTGCTTGAATACTTTTGGATATTTTCCAACTTCTGTTTACTTTGTTAAAAACTGTAACAAGGTAATCTGGTTCCTTTTGACTTAAGACAAAGAATTCAATATTGAGGCACTGTTTATAGGTTGTTAAACATTTTAGTTTGGTGTTTGAGGATAATATTTGGCATTGTGTTCAATTAGTGTGAAATAGCCAGTTGAAGTGCCAGATTCGTAAATGTGCTTCAATTAATACAAAATACTAAGGACTCCATTCATTCCAAGCTACTTGCTCCATGGGTGCCAGTCACACAGTCTCCATAAGCCAGCCCTTCTATGGACTAATCAAGATTCATGGCCTCCAGGTTTTGTGGCACTGGCATTTTAGTGTCTGGAACTTTGCTTTTTCTTTTCATGAACTTCCCTGTTTTTAGCCTCAGTTCTTTTTCCCATTTTCTGTATGGATTTGCTCATATGATATTCTAATGTAGTTATAAAATGGGTGTAATTTAGTAGAGTGTACTGGAAAGGTATTAAACAAATCCAAACAAACTTTACACCACTTTAGTTTATTAGCCTTCAGGAGACTAAATTTTTATGAATTCAGTGAAAAACATCCACAGTTTTGTTTTCCTGTGTTAGAGACAGATGTTGGTAAAATGATAAAGTAGGCAAATTTTTGTTTGTTCTTTTTACACTTTTCCCAGCATCTTTCTTCCTAGTTAACTCACCTCCCACCCCTTTTACCTACATGCCTATTCTTGTAAGTTTCCTGTGTGGATATTTATAACTTAATAGAAATTTTTGTTAATGAGTGAAAAAAATCCTGAATATCCAACAGAATACAGTAATATAAATATGGTTTCAGCCACTGTCAGAAAAAAGGAAGATCTATTTTGGAGTTGGGAGGTACTTGCTACTTTTCTTAAATCCAAAATTGGCAAATAAGTGTTCTATCTGATGAATATGGGTTTAGACTCTTACTTTGGCTTTATTGTGTTATTCTCTGAATTCTTTACACAGATAGTAAAGAAATTGCTGTATAGTCTAGTAAAACTCCTGCTTTTTAATTTAATTAATTCCTGTTCAGAATATTAGAGAATATTAGGGCCAACAGTGGTTAAGCAACCCCTGGGTTCAGTCCCTGGTGCTGAAAAAAACTTAGAGCAGAAACCAAAAACAACCCCCCTCCCCCCGCCAAAAAACAAACAAACAAACAAACAAAAAACAACCAAAACACACAAAACAAATACCAGAATATTAGAGACTAAGAAAAACCCCAATAACTCCTCTGTACTTTGATACTTTTCCCCAGTTTTAATTGTGCCAGTGTATGCATGTTTATTAGTACATATGATTTCATGCATATACATGTGCAAGTATTTGATTCATATCTGTTGGTTTGCATTTCTCTGACTCCAGAATATTACTGCAGGTATTCCAACTCTCTGAATGCTCTTTTTTCCTTGTAGGTTTCTATAGATTGTAATAAGAGAATCTTCACCAGAGATTCTGTTAATTTTCTTACTACTAAGAGAAGGTTAAGGAAATGGTTTTGATTACTAAGTTACTACCACATTTGAGGTACCATTAGGTAGTCAATAAATATTTGTTGAACTATTAGTAATTACACTTTAAAGTATGTAAAGATACTTTCAGGATATGGATGAACTTTCTTTTGTTAACTACAGAAAATATTACCAGAAATGAACTCTTATTTGTTGCTGGTAGGACTGCCAATAGTACAGCTTTGGAAAATAATTTGATATTTTAATAAAATTGAATATATATAAATCCTGCAACTCATCGATCCATGTTTTTTTTTTAGTATGTACCAAATTTTGACCCATGTGTAGAAACCAGAAGAAAGCAAAAATAATATTTGGAGCAGTGTGTTCAGAAAAGTGAAAATCAAGTTCAACTCAAGGTCCATCGGAAGTTGAATGAATAAGTAAATTTCATAGTCATGTTTCAGAACACTATGTGGTATAGAATACTCAAGTTGATATACCAATGAATTGTTTATTTCAAATGCCCATGTAGTTACCTATTTGAAATTGAGCAGTTTTAAGTTTATTTTACTTCAAGTTATAGCTTAATTCTAGTGTTTAGGGTTTTTATGTGCTCTCATTTTTTAATTTTTTTAGTTTAAAACTTCTATTTTTGTAAGAAAAACTTAATGATTTAGGTATGTAGTTCTAAGAAATAGAAAAATTGGTGTTTACATTCTGTTTTGGAAAAAATGAGCCATAAATATTTAGAACACTTCCATAATTCTTCAGAGGCTAGAACACAGAATGTTTAAGAAATGATAAATAATGTAGGGTTCCACTCTTTGATACAGATTTTATTTGAACAAATTCTGAAGCAAGTTCTTCAGTTGCTTATTTGTTTGCATACAAATAGCAGGATACTGAACAAATAATTTAAATTATAAGTACTTTTTTTTTTTTTAAAGTATGTTACAAGGAATCCTGAGGATACCAGTTGCAGGATACAGTGGTGTCATCAAGAACCTAGGCTATTCTCATATTATTACTGTCCGCCCTTTGGCTTATTGTCTTTTGCTTTTATACTTGTCAATAAATTCCATGATAATGATGTTAGTAATGGTAATGAAGAGTTTACAATTCCTTTTTTTTGCCCCTGCCCCCCTACCCTTTGTGGTACCAGGATGAACTGACTAGAACTTAGGATCTAACTCCTTGAAATCAATGTGCTATTGATACCATTTGAGAAATCATATAACTGATACCTTGATATTATGGAAAGAGAATGTCCCCCCCACCTTCTTTTTTTACTGTCCTTTTCTATGATTTATAGAAATTAGACTGTGTATCTGGGTATCACCATCATTAATGACTGTTGGCAATCTAATGTGTAATGAGTAGCTGTTAGATATTTTAAAGTGAGTTAAATCAAAATTGTTGGAGTTGTCTAATTTCACCCATTTTGCTGTATTTATTAAATTCATTGAGTTACATATAAGGTGTTCATTCCGTTTTTTTTATTAAAGTTGTATTTTTTTTCTTTTTTTTTAAAACCTGAGATATATGACCTATTTTTTTCTCTCATTGTATATATGTACTTTTGAAAAACAGGATTTATTTTTTAGAGCTGTTTTAGATTAATAGATAATTTGAGACGGGAGCACAGAGTTCCCATTATTTACATTACATTTTGCATCAGTGTGGTACATTTGTTATGATTGATGACCATGTATTGATTCATTATTAATTACAGCCCATAGTTTAAATTAGGGTACATTGTTTGTATTATCCAGTTTTATGACATTATAAAAAATTATGAAAAATTATTATAAAAATTGTTTCACTGTCTTAAAAAGTCCCCATACTTGACTTAATTTATCCATCCCCTATCTTTGCAACCAGTGATCTTTTTCTCTCTATAGTTTTGTCTTTCCCAGAATGGAAGAGTTATTTCATGGCTTTTATCCCTCACTACAGTATGATTTGCTGGGGATAGGAAATGTGTTATATATGCTATTACATTTGCAACACCTTATATTTGGTGTACAGTTAACAGCAACTGCTTAGTGTTTAGTGAATGGATAAATTTATTAAATGGATAAATTATGTATCTAAAGCTACTATGAATATTATTTAATTTTCAAGAGAGTGCTTAAAATTGCTTGGGCACTCATTGGTACACAGAAGTATTAATTAGTGTTTTAAAAAATTCTTAATACTATTTTTAGGGCTTTAAATACACTTATATAGGTTAGTCTAACTTATATGAGAGAATTAACAGGAGAGTCCTTTGTAATTGAGGAGTCAATAGTGATATATGTATAATTATAGGTGACTTTAGTATTGTTTCTAGGGACTAATTTACATGATAATATTTCATTGTAGTATAATATTAACAAAACTTTGATTCTTAAGTAAAGTCTTTTGTCTTTTAACATGCCTAATAAAGGGAATAATCAAGGATAAACTTCTCATTGTGTGATTGTCCTTTAAGATCATTGTATACTGAGCAGGTACATTTATATTTAGTTTTTCAGAAATAGCTTTACTTAAGTTGATTTAATAATCAATAAAAATGTATTTATTTAAAAATACAATTTATAGGCATTGACGTATTTATGCACTTGTGAACCATTGCCACAAATAAGCTAATATAAACATCGTCTCTAAAGGTTTCTTCATGGCCCTTGGTAATTACTTCTCACTGGTATATTGCCATTCCACTGGATGCTTTCTGTTATTGCAGATTATTTTGTATTTATTAGAATTTTGTATAAACAGAATCATATACTATGTAAAATATTTTAAAGGCATGTCACTCTTTATATCTCTTCTTGAGGTATTAAAGAATGTGTAAAAACTATATATATTTTAAGTATATTGAAATTTTTTAACATATATGGATATATATATGGATATACATATATATGTAGATATATATATATCCATGAAACCATTACCACAACCAAGATATTGAACATTTCTATTACTCTACAAGTTTCTTTGTGCCCCATGATGTCTCTCCCATTAGTACCATCCTATGTTCTCAAAAAATAAAACAAAATAAAACAATCAACCACAAAAAAAACCCCAGTCTTCTCTTTATCATCATGGATTAGTTCATATTTTCTAGAGTTTCATATAAATAAAATCATACTATATATACTTTTTAAAACGTTTTCTTTCAGCCTAATTATTTCATGATTCATCTATTTTGTTGTAACAATAGTTTATTCTTTTTTACTGTTGAGTAGTATTCCATTGCTCTCTCATAGTTTGTTTTTCTGTTTATCATTTGAATTGTTTCTAGACTTTGACGGTTAGAAACAAAGCTGCTATAGAATTCATATATGGGTCTTTGTATGGGCATATGTTTTAACTTTGGGGGAATTATATTAGTTTTCTAGGGTTGCTGTAGTCTAAAGTGAAACTTTGTTTTCTCACAGTTCTGGAGCTAGAAATCTGAAATTAAGGTATTGGCAGGGTTGATTTTCTTTTGAGGCCTCTTTGCTTGGTTTGTACATGGCTGTCATTTTCCTGTGTATCCACATAACCTTCTCTCTGTGCATGTGGGTCCAAATTTCTTTTTCCTGTAAGGATCTTGTTAGATTAGGACCCACAAGTATGGTTTTACATTCTGAGATACTGGGTGTTAGGACTTATGATTTTTTTTTTTCTTTTTGGCCAGGGGTGGGGCATGATTCAGGTTATATATTAGACACATGGTTATTATTTTCAGAAATGACCGAGGTGTTCTCCAAAGTGATTATACCATTTTAAATACTGGTACCATATGAGAATTCTAGTTGCTTTATACCTATGCTAGTACTTGGAATGATTAGAATATTTAATTTTAGACATTCCAAAGTTATGTGGGATAGCACTCATTTCCTAATGATTAATGATGTCAAGGACCTTTTTAATATTATTTAACTGTCATAGATCTTCAGTGAACTGTTTTTTCAAACCTAGTGCACATTTTAAATTTGGGCTTGTTTTCTTAAAGTGTTTTGAGAACTCAGTATATTCTAGATAGATATTCTTGGTCAAATTTATGTTTTTTCATATATTTTTATACATACTGTCGGTGGTTGTTTATTCTCTTAACAATGTCATTTGAAGAGCAGAAAGTTTAAATTTTGATGGAACCTAATTCATGAAATTTTCTCTTTATTTATTTACTTTTGTTTTATATCTAAGAAAATTTTGTCCTATCCCAAGTCACAAAGAGTTTCTCCTGTTTTCTTATTTTATAATAGATTTTATATTTAGCACCATGATCCAGTTTACCTGTTAAATTTTGTAGATGGTGTGAAGTATCAATTTTAGTTCATTTTATTTCATTGCTTTTCATTTACTTATCTGAATGTTCCAGCACCATTTGTTGAAATGATCATCTTTTTAAATTGAATTGTGTTTGTGCCATTGTTGAAAAAAAAGGTTTTCCACATACATTTAGATCTATTTCTGGATTCTCTTGTCTTCCATTGATTTATTAGTCTCTGTGTATTTAAACCTACACTGTCTTGATAAAAGTTAGTATGTAATAATTCTAGCAATCAGATAGCATTTGTCTTCCAACTTTTTTCTTCTTTTTCAAAGGTGTTTGGCTATTCAAGGTCCTTTGCAATCCCATGTGAATTTTAGAATAACTTCAATTTCTGCATGAAACCCCTCCTGAGAAACTGGTGGTAGTAATGATGATGAAGATTATTGTTTGGTGCTTGGGATCAAATCCACTGGCGGTAAAGCATGCATAAGCATGCATTCTATCAGTGAGCTTTACCCCCAGCCCTGATTAGAACTGTGTTTAATTTCTGTATCAATTTTGACTGAATGAATATCTAGACAATATTGAGTATTTTGATCCATTAACATGGAGTAGTTCTTCATTTTTTTATATTTTCTTTAATTTCTCCAGTAATTTTTTTAGCTTCTGTGTATTAAAATAACATTTTGCGTTCTAGAATAAACCCCACTTAATGTAGTATTCTTTTCAGTCTGCATAATTTGTGCAGAATAAAACTGTGTTTGTAGGAGATATTGGTCTGTAGTTTCTTTTCTTGTATTGTCTTTGGTTTTGTTGTTAGGGCAATGCTGCCCTCATAGAGTAAATAGTGTTCCTTTCTTTTCAAATTTCTAGAATATTTTTGTAGAATTAAGCTTTTTTTCTTTTCTTTTCTTCTTTTCTTTCTTTTCTTTCTCTCCCTCCCTCTCTCTCTCTTTTCCTTCCTTCCTTCCTTCCTTCCTTCCTTCCTTCCTTCCTTCCTTCCTTCCTTTCTTTACTTTACTTTACTTTAGTAGAATTTATCAGGAAAGCCATCAGAGCCAGGAGTTTTCTTTGTAGAAAAGTATTTAATTGTTGTTTGAAAAAAATTTTAGACATACGACTATTTATTTCTTCTCATGAGAGCTTTAGCAGTTTGTGTCTTTCAAGCACTTTGTCCATTTCATTTCAACTGTCAAAATAATTGGCACTAGATTGATCATTATATTCCCTCATTATCCTTTTAATTTCTTAAGAATTTGTAGTGATGTCACCTCATTCCTGATAAGAATAATTTGTGCTTTCTTTCTTTTTTTCCAGGTTATAGTCTGTTTTGGGAAATGTTTTGTGGAAAGAGTATTTATTTTGCTTTGGTTTAGTGTAGTACTCTATAAACATGTAAACATGATTGATAATGTTCTTCCAGGCTCATATTTCTATAAATTTTCTCTTTACTGTTTTCATTAGTTATTGTAAAAGGGATGTAGACTATAGCTGGGAATTTGCCATATTTGTCCATGCAGTTTTTTCCATTATTGATTTAAGTATTTTGAAGTTCTACTTAGATGAATAAACAAATATTTTTGTTATATCCTCTAAATTGTCTCCCTTATTATTGTGAAATGACCTTCTTCATCTCCACTGTTATATGCTTTATATTTTAAAAATATCTGTGACAAGGAATGGAGTTACTATTACTGATTTATTTAAGCCAATGTTCTTGTAAAACAAAGTGAGTTATTGAAATAAAACCAGCATTTTATTAGAATAGAGGCAATGATAGAGAAAGGAGGGAGGAGTGTAGTATAGTTATCCAACAGTTATCTACTACACAGGCTAAAATTGGGTACTTAAAAAAATTGAAATCTACCAAGTTATGTTATGTCTATGTACGAAATACCACAATGAATCTCACTTATATATGATTTTAATGCAGTAATTAAAATAATAATTCCAATAATAATGGAAGGGAAATGAGTAAAGCAGAGCAAATAGATTAGGGAAAGGAATGAAGGCAGGGAAAGGAGGATACTGGGAATGAGATTGATCAAGTTATGGTACATGCATGTATAACTATGGCATGATGAATCTCACAGTTTTGTATAATTATAATGCACCAAATAAAATAAAAATTAGAAAAAATTATTTGAAGTTTGTATGAAAGATCAAATTTGGATAATTTTTATTCCATTCTCTCAAAATGTAAGTAGACTCCTAAATATTTTAATGTGTAATATTATCCCCATTTAATGATTGAGAAAGCTTCTTCTGTGAAGAAGAGTCACTGAACTTGATTTTGTTTAAGAAGTATATGAATTGAAATGTTAGCATTTGTGAATTTGTTTGTTGTTATCTTTTATTTTGACTCTAAGTAAGAAGATAGCATTGTGAGCAAAAATCTGTGCTTTTTCTTTTGTTAAGTTTTATTTTGTTAAAAGAAGAAAAGCAGAACATAACATAGTACATGATTACATCATGTCACATTGAATAGAACATGACAGAACATATATTTACAGAAATACACTCTTTTTTAGAGCCAGATGACTGCTCTCAATTTGGAAATGAACCATCTGCTTATCATTTAAATTCCTGGATAACTTACCAGCCCACATCTCTAAACAGAAGGAACATTCTTCATATCCTTAAACCACTGCAATGGTCCATTGTCTCTATGTGTAATGTATATTTCCTGTATATTGAATGAAAACAGATTATGATATTCATGATGTCTAAAAAGATCATGTTGGTTTCATTAACATGAAAGGTTAATGGATTATGCTTTCAGCATTTGAAATTGCTATAATACAGTTGAGACATACTTTTCACACTTTGGTTAACCACATATTTGAAAAAAGTCAATACATGAGCACTTCCTTGACATAGTTCAAACAACTACTTACTCATTAGCACTTACATCTTGCATTTATTCAACATTTGTTATTTCTCAGGTATAGGAGCTAGAAATATAATGATGAGTGGAATCAGCATATAGTCTGATGAGAAATTGTGAATCAATAAGTAATTACTATAATAAATTACTGAGGGAGAAGGGGGATATAGGTATAACTTTTAAGTGTCTGGTTGGAAAAATGGTGGGTGTACCTGTTCACAGATACAAGAGCATTCACCTGCAAGTGAAGGTGAGATTGATGATGCTTGCTTTTAATTTCCCAGTTTTTATATATAGTACTTATTTTTCTTAGTGATTGGATTAATTGGTGATACATGTATAATTTTGCATGGAAAGCAGGATTTTTATAATGATTTATTTTTCTTGGGTTCCAGTCAGCCTGTAAGTGTGACATGCAAACCGTGTCATATGTCTCTATCATTTAATATTGATTTTAGTATATCTGCTAATTTTTTGCTGCTATGGTCACCTTCCATCTCTGCTCCCAATTTAAATAAATTTAAGTTTATATGAATTTAAGATGCAATCTATATCTAAAGCATATATTTATATCCCTTTCTAAAAGATTGCATTAGAGTAAAATGCAGGATGTTTGTAATGATTGATGGGAATTAAATTGCCAATTAGTTGAGGACTACTTTTCAGTGGGATGAGGTGCGGGAGACAGGTGTACTTTTTAAAAATAATAGCTGTATTTTTATTTAATGAGCATCATCTATTTTAAGTTTATAGTTTGATGAGTTTTAGCATATGACTATACTCACAATCAAGATGTAAAATATTGCTGGATGCAATGGTGCATGCCTGTAATCCCAGTGGCTCAGGAGGCTGAGACAGGAGGATCACGAGTTCAAAACCAGCCTTAGCAAAAACAAGGTGCTAAGCAACTCAGTGAGACTCTATGTCTAAATGAAATACAAAGTGGGGTTTGGGATGTGGCTCAGTGATTTAGTGCCCCTGAGGTCATTCCCTGATTGAATATTTCTATCTTCTCTAAAATGTCCCCTTTCCCCTTTTGAAGTCAGTTCCCTGCCTATACATCCCAAGTTCCAAGTAATAATCTGTTCTCATTATAATTTTAACCTTTCTACTATTCATATAAATGGGCATATGTTTTCTTTTGTCTTGGGTAGACACCTAGGGATAGGATTGCTGGGTATAATGGTAAATATATGTTTAAATTTATAAGGAACTGTCAAACTGTTTTCCAAAGTGATAATACTTTTTTGTATTCCTGGCAGTAATGTATAAGACTTCCAGCAGCACCATAATCCTATCATCACTCCGTATTATCATTTGTTTCATTTTAGCCATTCTAGTGGCATGGCAGTGGTATCAATTTTTGGTTTAAATTTGCATTTCCCTGAAGATTAGTGATGTTGAACGTCTTTTTATTGAGTTTTGGGTTTTTGCACAATGTTTATGTGTGTGTGTGTGTGTTCGATGAAGTGTCTATTGAAATCTTTTGTTCATTTAAATTTTTTGGTGAAAAATTTTTTTTTAGCAAGAATTATATATTATGAATGCAAGTGCTTTGTCAGGTATGTATTTGCACATATTTTCTGAGTCTGTAGCTTGCTTTTTCATTTGTTTAAATGAGTCTTTAGAAGACCAAAAGATTTCCAACTGATCAGCACATTTTTTCACTTTATTAGTTGTATGATGCTGTTTAACAAAACACTGAAAAGTTTAGTGTTTAAAAATAGCAACAGTTTTTTTACACTAATCTTCAGTTTAGGAATGGCTTGCTCCAGGATAGCTCATTACTGGTCCACTAGCTACTGGCTGGTGCAGTTTGAAAACTGAGGACTGTAATCAGCTGAAGTCTTACAAGATTGGCACCTGAGTTTTGAGTACTTGAATAGTTGTATTTTAGTACAGCTGGGGAACCCGTCTATGTTTCTGTGTATTGTATTGAGTATGATGACTTTAAGGTAGTTAAGTTGTGACTCAGGGCTTCAAAGGAACATGTCCAAAGAAATTGAGAAAACCCTGAAGAATCATTTTGTTTTTTATGACTTAACCTCTGTAAACCTCACTTTTCTGCCTTATTCTGTTTATGTTATAGTTATAAAATTAGCTTCAAACATCCCATATTCAAGGAGAGGGAGCAAATATGGAGGAGAGTCATTGACACATTTTAATAAGTATATGTGGAATAGGATATATATTGGTGTGGCTGTCTTTGGACATATAGTCTGCATGATGATTTTTGTTTTATTTGTTTTGTCCTTCCTTAATGTACATATCTATGCCTAAATCAAGATCATAAAGGTTTTCTCCACTTTTTTCTTCAGGAAATTTTATGATTTGAACTCAAACATTTAAGTCCATAGTACATTTTGAGTTAATTTTTGGTTACAGTAAGAAGTGTGGATTGAGGTTTATGTATTTCTATTTGAAATTTAATTGTTTCAGCTTTATTGGTTGGAAAAAACTCTTCTTTTCTCATTAAATTATCTTGGTATACCATTTCAAAACATCAGGACATATAGTCAAATTGACAGTTTCTAAAGGAATGCCTGAAAGATTTTTATTGGAATTGCTTTGACTTTATGATCTATTTGAAGATATTCAATAATATCAATTCTTCCTGTTTACAAACATATTTTTCTATTTGTTTAGGTGTGTAATTTCTTATTTCATTGCCTTTTAATTTTTAGTGTTTGAGTCTTATTTTTCTGTTGTTAAATTTATCCCCAAATGTTTAATATACTTAGATTCTAATTCTTATTGAAATGTTTTAAAAATTTTTGTTTTTCAGTAATTCTTTGCTTAGGATAGAGAAAAGACTCTGTATTGACTATTGACAGTGTATTTTATGGCTTTTGTTAAACTTATTAAGACTAGATCATTTTCTTATTCATTTCTTAATATTCTTCTATCTACACAATCATGTCCTGTGTGATTTTGGAAAGTTTTATTACTTTCTATTTTATTATTATTATTTACTTTCTAATATGTACTCTTTTATATCTTTTTCATGTCTTATCTCACTGAATAAGGCAACCAAAGGATATCAACTTGAAGTGGTGAGAGTTGCCATTCTGATCTTATGCTTCATTTTATGCCAGATGTCTTTCACCATTAAGTCTGATAATAGTTGTACTTTTTTCATAATTGTTCATCTTCAGGTTAAAGAAGTTCCATTCTACATCAAAGTCTATTCTGCAGACAGAAACCACATAAATTACTTGACAAGGAAAAATAGAGAAAAGCTTGATGTAAAAATGATTAGCTATTAAAAGGTTGATAAGTAATAATAGGGGTAAAAGTAGAAGCTAAGGGATTCTTCTCTATCAATACAGTAAGGATAATAATGATATAGAAAATAAAAAAGCTGAAAATGCTCAACAAATGATAATTTTATTACTATTATTAGCTCAATGGAAATGCATAATTCCAATTCTACCTTAAAATTAGTCAGCGTATAATATTAGTGATTAAAAATGTATTATATAAAAAGTCTACCAGTACAAGCACGTTATGCTGTATGACCATCTATTTATGTTAATTTTTTTTCTTTTTCTTCTTTTTTTTGAGATTTGGTCTCTCACTGCGTTGCCCAGTCTGGCTTAAATGATCTTCCTGCCTAAACCCGAGTAGCCAGGTATATGCCACTATGCCTTGCTTTATTCTAAAATTCTTGACAGGACAACCAGAAAAATAGAAAACACACATTATTTCAAGAAGATTAATTTAGCAAGGGTCTTCAGAAATCTTATATAAAATTTTATTTCCCAGCTGTTAATCCTGGCCACAGGAGAAAATAATTCAAATAGTGATACTTGTAAGAACCAGCTGCTTTCCTTCTTTATGGTAACAAAAATATAAAACAGGAAAACTGAACATTAGGCTATCTGCTTCTCATAAAAGTGGTAATACATGAAACTAATCTAATAATACACAAATTCATTAGCTTAGCAACCAAGACCTTTGTAAAGTCCCTGAACAATTTTACTCTTTATTTTCTCCAGGTTTCTGTCTACAGCCCAACTCTTTTCTGTCTCCCTGATTTCTCCTCATAACCTCAGAATAACTGTAACAGTGCTTCTGAGAGAAATCTTTTCTTTCTAGTGAGAAATCAGGGAAGAGAGGGGCCTGGGTGCATTTAAGCCAGGAAATATGAACAAAATGAAACCCTTGTGGTTGGTGTTTTTGTCTTTTTCCTCTTGACTCTGACCTGATGATAGGACCCAGTTACAATATGAAGCAACCATACTGCAGGTTGTTAAAACTGGAAAGTGAATTGTACTTTTTGAATCACAGGAACATGGAAAAGAACATCTGAGGTTCTAACAGAAAAGGAAGGATCCCCATTATTTTTTCCTTTCTCTTTTCTCTAGTCACTTTATTTCAAAGATAATGTTCCCATCAAATGACTGCAGTTGTGACAGCAAGGTAAGCAGTTAAGCCTCCAAAAGAAACCCTATCTTTCTGGCCAGAGGACCAGGAAAAAGAGGTCCAGTGAGCCAGATAATAATGGGAATAATCCTAGAAAGGAAGAGCCAGAAAAAAAAAAATCTCCTAATTAAATCTTGTTTGAGCTGGTACAAATACAGAGTTCATCTCTAATTGGCATGTGCATGGGATGGATTCCAGCATTAAGGCAACAGCTTTGAGAGCAAAACTGCAATTTAAACTACCACCCAAGTCCCAGAATGACCCATGAGTCATTCTGAGAATGATTCAGAATGACATGGAATAGACCCAAAGCAGAACAGGAAACAAAACTAACACTGTAACTACTGCTCACTGAAGGCCAGACAGAACTTGCAAACCAAACTTAACCAGGTGATTGCTTATTAAAAAAAAAAAAAAAAATCAAAATTTACTAGGACCCAGAGTCTCACAAAATGGTGCCAAAATGTCTAGAAATAATTTTGCAGTCATTCTATCTGAAAGAACAAGCAATAAAAGTGGCTATTTCTTAAGAGAAAGAATTAGGTATATAATATAGCAGCTATTATAAATGTATTTCATGAGATAGAGTAAACATGTTTACATAATGGAAAGAAAAGTTTTTAGGAGAGAGTAGAAAACTATTTTAAAATGGAAATTTTGTAACTAAAAAGTATACGATCTGAAATTAAAATTTTCAGTGGTAAAAAGTATATGATTCGAAATTAAGTTTCAGTGGATGGACTCAAAAGCAGAATGGACACAAAAGAATATCTATTCTACCTAACACAAAGAAGAAAAATGATTGTAAAAAAATCAAATGAAGTGCAGAGACTTGTGGGAGAATAGTAAGATCTAATATTTGTATTGTCAGAAATGCAAAGAGAAAAAAAGCAGGTTGATACTGAGAAAAAAATTTGAAGAAATAATAACTGAAAACTTCCCAGATGTGGTTGAATAATACATGTTTCCTGATTCAAGATATTTAGTGAACCCCAAGTTAGATATGTTCAAAGATAAACCATGTCCATACACATCATCAAAAATGCTTAAATCTGAATATCAAGGAAAAGATTGAAAGCAGCCAGAAGGTGTGCACACCCACACTCACTCTCTCTCACATATACACACACTACAGATAGTAAACCAGTATGGTTAGGTGGATTCGAATATTTATTTCAAAGTCAAAAACTGTACTTTCCTCATCACAAATGAAAAACTCACACTTGGAGCAATCCCTTATGCTGAGCAGTTCATATTGCTATACATTCACTGTAAAAGGAATGACATTTCTTACCAAAGCTCAGAAAAGCAAAGATTATAGGCCAAATTCAGCCAGCTACCTATTTTATAAATAAAGTATTATTGGCATAGCACCATATTCATTTGTTTACCTATTGTCTATAGCTGCTTTCACACTACAAAAGTAGAATTGAATGGTTGCAACAGAGACTGTATGGCCTGCATAGCCATACAGTCAGGTATTTACCATGTGACCCCCTTTAGAAAAGGAGTGTGCTATGATCACTGTTTTAATTTAATGCAAATCTACCATACAGTGCTTATCTATTTGTTAAATACTAGTTATGCATTTGTCAAGATAATCCATTGTAAATATGTAGAACTTTTCTCTTGTCATTTACTTTTTTTTTTATAAGCAATAACTTAGCAAATACAACTTATAGCTTCATTGGTAATTCTGGTAGACTGTTTCCTACAGAGTGACTACCTGTAATCCAAAATTCTCAAATCCAAAATGCTCCAAAATTCAAAACTTTTTGGGTACAAACATGATGTCACAAGTGAAAAATTCTACACCTGATCTCATGTGACAAGTTGTAGTCAAAACACAAGTACACAAAGAATATTGTGTAAAATTATCTTCATTGTGTATAAAATGTATAATGATACATAAATGAGTTTTGTGTTTAGACTTGGGTTGCATCCCCAAGATACTTCATTATGTATATGCAAATATTCCAAAATCTGAAGGAAAAAAAAAATCCCTGTTTGAATATGTTTGACTCCCAAAAACTTCTTTATTAATGCAGGAATGTTAAGTGATTAGATTGTGAGGGCTATAACCTAATCAGTCCTCTGATTTTGAATGGATAGATTGGGCGATAACTGTAGGTGGTGTGTGTTTGAAGGAGGTAGGTCAATGAGGGTGTTTCCTGGAAAGGTGGTTCTTCCTGCTGCTGCTGCTTCTTCACCCCGCTTTCTGCTTCCTGACCCCATCAGGAGCTGAGCAGCTTTTCTCCACTGAGCCCTTCTCCCATGATATGCTGCTTCACCTTGAGCCCAGAGCAATGGAGTTGGCCATCTATCCACTGAGACCTCTGAAATGGTGAATCCCTAATAATCTTTTCCTCTTCTAAGGTCTTTCTCTTTGTCAGGTTTTGGTCATAGTGAGGCAAAAGCACACTAAAACAATCCCCAAACACTGCTCATTCCAAGCATTTGGGATAAGGGATATTCAACTTATAATCTGTTTTCCTAATTTTTTTACCACGGGCGTGTATTACCTCTGTCATTTTTAAGAGAAATTTATAAAAAATATCTGGTAACCCTGAGGTAATTAAGTCCTCCCACAGAAAATAACATAAAAAAAATAAAGTATTAGAAACAATGTTGGAGAAACAATGACAAGCAAGCAAGAACTTAGATAAATCCCCTTTATCTGTGATTTCAGTTACCCTTAGTGAACCACAGTCAAAAATTTTTAAATGGAAAATTCCAAAAATAAATAATTCATAAATTTTAAGTAACTTTTATGCAGTATTCTGTTATTGTTATTAATCTCTTACTTTGCCTAATATATGAATTAAACTTTATCATAGGTATGCATATATAGGAAAACACAGTATATGTAGGGTTTGGAATTGTACGCAGTTTCAGGCATCTATGGGGTCTTGGCTAAAATGATATTACTGTATATGTATAGTGAAACATTAGCAAATCTAGATATCTTGGTATATATATTTCCAGATTTTTTTTTATTTTTACATATACACAAGCATCCAATTTAGAACTTTACACTTATTTTTTAAAATTTTTATTTATTTGTTCTTTATTTTTACAGACTGTATTTGATTCATTATACACAAATGGGGTACAATTTTTTGTTTTTATGGTTGTGCATGATATAGATTCATACCATTCATGTAATCGTACAAGTACATAGGATAACGATGTCTCTCATTCCACCATCTTTCGTACTCCCACCCCCTCCCACCTCTCACTTCTCTACTTTAAAGTTCCTCCATTCTTATCTTACCCCCGCCCCTCCCATTATGTATCATCATCCACTTATCAGGGAAAACATTGGCCTTTGGTTTTTTTGGGCTTTGCTTATTTCATTTAGCATGATATTCTCTAGTTCCATTCATTTATTGGCAAATGCCATATTATTATTAAAGTTTATAGCTGAATATTATTCCATTGTGTATATATACCACAGTTTTTTTGTCCATTCATCTGTTGAAGGGCATCTAGGTTGGTTCCACAACCTAGCTATTGTTAATTGTGCTGCTATAAACATTGATGTGACCGTATTACTGTAGTATGCTAATTTTAAGTCCTTTGAGTATAAACCCAGGAGTGGGATAACTGGATCAAAAAGTGGGTCCATTCCAAGTTTTCTGAGGAATCTCCATACTGCTTTCCAAAGTGGCTGCACCAATTTGCAACTCCATCAGCAATGTACGTTTCTTTCTCCCCACATCCATGCCAGCATCTATTATTACTTGTTTTCTTGATAATAGCCATTCTAATTGGAGTAATACAAAATCTTAGAGTTGTTTTAATTTGCATTTCTCTAATTACTAGAGATATTGAACACTTTTTCATATATTTATTAATCAACTGTATATCTTCTTCTGAAAAGTGTGTCCAGTTCCTTGGTCCATTTATTGATTGGGTTCTTTTCATTTTTGGTGTAAAGTCTTGTAAGTTCTTTATAAATTTTGGAGATTGGTGCTCTATCTGACATGGTGTGGAATAGATTTTCTCCCACTCTGTAAACTCTCTTTTCACATTATTGATTGTATCCTTTGCTGAGAAAAAGCTTTTTAGTTTGAATCCATCCCATTTATTGATTCTTGCTTTGATTTCTTGTGCTTTGGGGGTCTTGTTAAGGAAATCTGGTCCTAAACCAACATGATGAAGATTTGGGCCTGCTTTGTCTTCCGTTTGGTGCAGGGTCTCTGGTCTAATTCCTAGATTCTTGATCCATTTTGAGTTGAGTTTTGTGCAGAGTGAGAGTTAGGGGTTTAATTTCATTTTACTACATATGGATTTCCAATTCTTCCAGCACAATTTGTTGAGCAGGCTATCTTTTCTCCATTGTATGTTTTTGGCTCCTTTGTCCAGTGTGAGATAACTGTATTTATGTGGGTTTGTGTCTGTGTCTTCTATTCTGTACCATTGGTCTGCCTGTCTATTTTGGTGCCAGTACCAAGCTGTTTTTGTTACTATTGCTCTGTAGTATAGTTTAAGGTCTGGTGTTGTGATACCTCCTGCTTCACTCTTTCTGCTCAGGATTGCTTTGGCTATGCGATGTCTCTTATTCTTCTAGACGAATTTCATGATTACTTTCTCTATTTCTAAGAGGAACATCATTGGGATTTTAATTGGAATTGCATGGATTTGTATAGCGCTTTTGGTGGAATGGCCATTTTGACAATATTAATTCTGCTTATCCAAGAACATGGGAGATCTTTCCATCTTCTAAGGTTTTCATTAATTTCTTTTTTTAGTGTTCTGTAGTTTTCATTGTAGAGGTCTTTCACCTCTTTTGTTAGATTAATTCCCAAATATTTTATTTTATTTTTTTTTGAGACCACTGTGAATGGAGTGGTTTTCCTATTTTCTCTTTCAGTGGATTCATCACTTATGAATGGAAATGCATTAGATTTTTTATTTCCTGCTACTTTGCTGAATTCATTTGTTAGTTCCAGAAGTTTTCTGGTGGAATTCTTTGGATCCTTGTCATCAGCAAATAGTGATAGCTTGACTTCTTCTTTTCCTATTCGTATCCCTTTAATTTCTTTGATCTGTCTAATTGCTCTGGCTAGTGTTTCAAGGACGAAGTTGAATAGAAGTGGTAAAAGAGGGCAACTTGCCTTGTTCCAATTTTAGAGGGAATGCTTTCAGTTTTTCTCCATTTAGAATGATGTTGGCCATGGGCTTAGCATAGATAGCCTTTACAATGTTGAGGTATGTTCCTACTATCCCTATTTTTTCTAGTGTTTTGAGCATGAAGGGGTGGTGTATTTTATCAAACACTTTCTCAGCATCTACTGAAATAATCATATGATTCTTAATTTAAGTTTATTGATGTGATGAATTACATTTATTGATTTCCAGATGTTGAACCAACCTTGCATCCCTGGGATAAACCCCACTTGATCATGGTGCACTATCTTTTTAATAGGTTTTTGTATGCAATTTGCCAGAATTTTGTTAAAGATTTTTGCATCTATGTTCATCAGGGATATTGGTCTAAAGTTTTCTTTCTTTGATATGTCTTTGTCTGGTTTTGGTATCAGACTGATACTAGTTTATAGAATGAATTTGGAAGGCTTCCTTCTTTTTCATGGAATACTTTGAGGAGTATTGGTATTAGTTCTTCTTTAAATGTCTTTTAGAATTCAGCTGAGAATCCATCTGGTTCTGGGCTTTTCTTGGTTGGTAGGCTTTTGATGGTTTCTTCTATTTCAGTGCTTGAAATTGATATGTTTAAATTGTGTATGTCTTCTTGATTCAGTTTGGGAGGATCATATTTCTCTAAAAATATGTCAATGTCTTCAATATTTTCCTTTTTGTTGGAGTATAGATTTTCAAAGTAGCTTCTAACTATGTTATGTATTTCAGTGATGTCTGTCGTGATCTTTCCTTTTTCATCACCAATTTTAGTAATCTGAGTTTTCTGTCTCCTTTTCTTCATTACTGTGGCTAAGGTTTTATGAATTTTGTTTACTTTTTCAAAGAACCAACTTTTTGCATTGTCAATTTTTTGAATTTTTTCTTATGTTCAATTTCATTGATTCCAGCTCTGATTTTTATTATTTCCTATCTTCTACTACTTTTGGTGTTGATCTGTTCTTCTTTGTCTAGGGTTTTGAGATGTAATGTTAGGTCATTTAGTTGTTGACTTTTTATTCTTTTAATGTATGAGCTCAATGCAGTGTACTTTCCTCTTAGGACTGGTTTCAGATTGTCCCAGAGATTTTTATATGTTGTTGTATTGTTCTTGTTTATCTCTAAGATTTTTTTTTTCTTCCCTGATGTCTTCTGTTATCATTGCATCATTTAGTAGCATATTATTTAGTCTTCAGGTGTTGGAGTAGTTTTTGTTTTTTATTTTATCATTGATTTCTAAATGCATTGCATTATGGTCTGATTCAATACAAGGTAGTATCTCTATTTTTTTGTGTTTACTAATGGCTTCTTTGTGGCACAGCATATGGTCTGTTTTGGAGAAGGATCCATGAGGAAGTTTATTCACTCGCTGATGGATGAAGTACTCTATATATGTCTGTTAAGTCTATATCATTGATTATATTATTTAATTCTATGGTTTCTTTGTTTGGTTTTTGTTTGGAGGATCTACCCACTATTATTGTGTTGTGTTCTATTTGATTCTTAAATTTGAAAACGGTTTGCTGGATGTACATACATACTCCATTGTTTTGGGCATAAATATTTAAACTTGTTCTGTCTTTCTGGTTTATAGTTCCCTGAAGCAGTATGAAATGTCCTTCTTTATCTATTCTGACTAAGTTAGGTTTGAAGTCCACTTTATCTGAGATGAGGATGAAGTCCCTGGCTTTTTCTCTGAGTCTATATGCATGGTATGTTTTTACCCATCCTTTCACTTTTAGTCTGTGGATCTTTTTCTATGAGATGAGTCTCTTAAAGGCAGCATATTGTTGGGTCTTTCTTTGAAATCCAACATGCAAGTCCATGTCTTTTGATTAATGAGCTTAGGCCATTAACATTTAGAGTTATTATTGAAATATGATTTGTATTCCTGGTCATTTGCCTTGCTTTTGGTTTTTAACTTGACTTGCTTCTCCTTTGATTGTCTTTTCCTTTAGGTTAGTTCTTCCCTTTGCTGATTTGCATTGTTGTTTTTCACTTCCTGCTCATGAAATATTTTGCTGAGAATGTTCTGTAGTACAGGCTATTTGTAAATTCTTTTAACTTTTGTTTACCATGGAAAGATTTTATTTCACCATCAAATCTGAAGGTTAGTTTTGCTGGGTATAAGATTCTTTGTTGGCATCCATGTTCTTTTAGAGCTTGAAATATATTGTTCCAGGCCCTTCTAGCTTTTTAAGGTCCAGGCTGAGAAATCTGCTGATATTTGTATTATTTCCCCCTTATGTGTAATCTGATGCTTTTCTCTCCCAGCCTTTAAAATCCTTTCTTTATTTTGTTTTAGAGGAAGATCCATGAGCTGCTGAGAAGAAAGTGTATTCACTTTTTGATGGATGGAATATTCTATATATGTCTGCTAAGTCCAAATTAGCGATTGTGTCATTGAGTCCTATGGTTTCTTTGTTCAATTTTTGCTTGGAAGATCTGTCCAATGGTGAGAGAGGAGTGTTAAAGTCCCCCAGTATTATTTTGTTTTGGTGTATTTGGTTCCTGGAATTGAGAAGGATCTGATTGACGTACGTGGATGTGCCATTGTTTGGTGCATAAATATTTATGATTGTTATGTCTTGGTGATTTATGCTTCCCTTAAGTAGTATGAAATGTCCTTCTTTATCCCTTCTGACTAACTTTGGCTTGAAGTCTGCTTTATCTGAAATGAGGATGGAAACTCCTGCTTTTTTGCTAAGTTAGGCCAGTTACTCTACATATTTGAGGAGGAAAAGGAGAAAGATAGACACAACAAGGACACAGAATAAAATATGCAATAATTTCTCAAAACCAGATCAAATTATTTTCTCTTTTATGTCTCAAAAACCAGGGGCAATTTGAAAATCAAATTCTATTTCCATACCTTCTCCAGCAGAATAATAAAACTTTCATTTCCAACTAAATTATTTTGTCAGCTCTTCCCACCAACATTTTTAATAATGTTTCAGTCTAGTACTACACAAGTCTAGTACTAGTCTACCAATTCAGCTAAGTTTGTGTTTCAATAGGAAAGTACCAAACTGTATAAGTTTCTTTGACCTCAATAAAGAGATTACTTTTAATTAATTTGTACCTAAACAACTACTAACAAGCATCAAAAACACTGAGATACAGTACAATCTCAGCATCTGTAAATATACCAACATCAAATTCTTGATTGAAATATCTTCTCCTTTTTATTCCATCTAAGATGATGAATACTAAAAACATTCCTGCAATATTCTCTATGTCCGTGGCAAAGTGAAAAATTATCTACAGAGCTGTCTTTACAAACAGGTTATTGGAGCAGAGGTATAGCTGCACATGCTAGTACATGTTCTACCAACTTGTATTCCCGGTCATTTTGACTTAATTTTGGATTTTAATCTTACTTGGTTTTTCCTTTAATTGGCTGTTCCTTTAGGGTAATTCCTCCTTTTGCTGACTTACATTGTTGTTTCTCATTTCTTCCTCTTGGAATATTTTGCTGAGGATTTTCTGTAGGGCAGGCTTTCTATTTGTGTCCTTGTTGTGTCTATCTTTCTCCTTTTCCTCCTCAAATATGTAGAGTAACTGGCCTAACTTAGATGAGTATTGTTAAAAATCATATCACTAAAGTTAAGTAGGGTTTAAAGAGAAATAGAAAGATGTAAGATATGATTTAATGTACATTTCAATAAGACTGGAATAAATGCAAATACATCATTGGTGAAGTACTTTTCCTTGTAATAAAAATTTCCTTAAGTAGTTCTCTCAACATCTGAGTTTACATGTTTTAGTGAAAATCTATCACAGAAATTCATTCATTTATAATTTGTTTTATGTTTGGGTATGTGATCTCTCTGTGTGTTATGTATTGGAGTTGTATTTTTATTGTGTAGTCTTCATAAACTTTAGCAGTTTGCCCTAAAAGTTTTTCTTATTTTCTAACCTAGCATATATATACTAATGTATGCATTTCTGCTCCCACCTGTATGTGAGATTTTGTATAAGGATGTTCTAAAGATTGTAATCACTCATTTAAAAAATATCAGAAAAATGTTCTTTTAGTTATAAATTATGTAGTGTGTCTAGTCAGTGAAGTTGTAATAAGAGGATTTACCTTTCCATCCAACCCTCTGTAGTCTCACTTACTCTCCCTTGACAATTCACAAATGGAATCCCTCTAGCTTTCTAATGTCATTAACTATGTAGATACAAAAATCCATGTTTTTCAGTTTTAGGTAGATTTTTAGTACTCCTTGGAAGTCCTATGATACATTTCCTTAAAATTTTCTTTTGTATATATTATATACTCTCTCCTTGTCCTTAAGTCAGTATTTCTGTTTTTTTTTTCAGAATATTATTCTATTTCCTAATTTAGAGAGATATAGGGAGAGGGAATGGGATGGGAAGGGAGGAAGACCTGAGAAGAGATCCAGAGGGACTTGCTGGAGGAGAAAGGAGACAGTTTAGGTTTGTTTGTACATTCTTCCTTCTAGTATAGATTATATAAACTATATATGCTCTTGATCCTATCTTCTTTAGGAAATGTTTTGATTTAGTATTTATTCCTCTTCATATATCTATAACTTTTTCTACCTTACTGACCACTACTTGGTCATTAAAAACTTGTTTATATATCTTTAATCCTAAAAGTATCCTATTACCAATTTTCTTTCAACTCTGATTCTATTTCTACAAGGAGATAGAAACTCGATTTCATTCCTTACCCATCCTTTAGTAAAAATCCAACATCTAGTTTTACATGCTTTAGTAAAAACTTTTCAGAGGAGTTTATTTATGACATTTAATTTTATGTCTTCTTATTCTCATTCTCATATGCACTGCTTTATTGAAATTTGAGTATTTGAGTATTTGACATCATTACAAAATTGGACACTGTTGATCATTTCTTTGTTTTTTTAAAAATTATTAGTCACAGGTTTACCTGTAATTCTATTTGTCAAATAGTAAGCCACAAAGGTATTAGAAAAATAAGTTTTCTTCTCTTTGGTAATACATAAATTTAATATATAATAAATAATAAAATAATAGTATTCAAATAATGTAGTTATGGTGCATAGCTGAGCCATGGTATAACTTGTTATTTTACATTTTTGCCGATAGTTGTAATAAGCTTCTATATGAATTTGAGGATAAGCTTTCTTTTTCTGCAGAAAATATCATTGAGATTTTGATAGAGATTGCATTAAATTTTTTTGAGGATGTTTGTAGAAACTTTACTTACAATAGACAAAAACTGGAAACAAACCAAATGTCTAACAACAGGTGAATGGATAAACAAATTATGGAATATCAATGCCATGAACTCCTACATTAATAAGAAGGACGAGTATCTTTATATGAATGTAATGTATGAGTATGAAAAACATCATTTCAGCACAAAAAGCCAGGCAAAAAAAACCTTATAGTAGTTGGTTTTGTACATCAAATCTTGATCACTTTGGGTAGTGTTGACATCTTGATAAGAGGTCTTCCAAATCAGGAGTACTGAATGTCTTTCCATTATTTGTATGTGTAATTTTGTCCAGCACTGTTTTGTTGTTTTCAGTGGACAAGTTATTTTTTTACCTCCATATTTAAGATTTTTCCTAAGTTTATTTTAATGCTATTGGAAGTGGAATTACTTTCTTAATTTCCTTTACTGATTGCTCTTTTTTAGCTTACAGAACTGTTTTGTGAGGTTATTTAATATATGCCATTACTAAATTACTCATCTTCATTCTGTATTTTAATATCTGATAAGTGATTTTAACTGAATTCAGATGGACAGCAAAATTCACAATATATAATAATTTCTGAATTTAATCCAAATATTAAATTTTAATTTAGTTTTTGTTTTTCAAACTAAGGTTGAAATTTATTATAGTGAACTAATATAAAGCTCTAGATCTGGAGGAATGCCAACATATCAAAATGTTTTTTAAATCTAATCCCTAAGCCTGTCAAAATAACATTTTGAAATAGTCCAGTTTAAGTTTTTGATAACAGTAAAAGATCATGGACATGGTATGTCTGGGGAATAATTTAGAATGTCTAACTCTTACCTTATTGATGTGTCAGTAGAAGTTGTTGAATATATAATAGTATTGGATTTTCTTTTTTCCTCTTTGGGGTGGGTATACAGTTGTGTAGAGAATATATGCTTTACTTTTTTTTTTTTTTCCATTCACAGGCTACAGAAACTCTTTTTAGAATGGGTGTGGCAAGAGGAACCATCACAACATTAAGAAATGGAGAAGTAAGATGACAATTTTGATATATAATTATTAGTTGTTAATTCAGGTTTAAAATTTTCAAATTATAAAATGTGGTGAATTATATGATGCTTTGTGTAAGAAATAGAGAAATATTTGATATATAATATCAAAAGTACCTTATACATGAATCTATTTTAGTTCACAGTTTATTGGAACTAGATCTTAGGTTGAAAATAAACTGCTGAATTTCTTAATCTTTGGTTACCAATTGTTTTTACTCTTAAAAGAAAATACATTTTCTAGTAATAACATCTGTACATATTTATTAGTAATGGAAATAATCTCTTGCCTTGTTATTCCTTCTATTTTATGTTATACAGAACTGATACTTAGGATAAAATGATTTGAAATGTTGACAGTTATCATAGGGTGAAAGAAGAAGGGTAAGAGAGAATTTTGTCTGCTTCTTTTTAGTATTGAGGCTTAATTAAGCTGTAAATTCTATGATGTGACTTTTTAAAATGTTCCCGTTAAGTCTTTAAAAACATTTCCTACCACTTGAAATAAATTCCTATTTCAAAATTATTGATTATCACTCTTTTCCTTTTTTGCTCCTTCCCTAAGATGTATTTAGTTTTAGGTTTAATATTAGGTTATGTTGCAGTGTTCCTTTTTTTATTCTGCTATTGGAAACTTAAGGATAAAATTTGGTGCTTTTTGTTTTGGAATTAAGTTCTTTGTTATTTAATGTAATATGTATAATTCAATAACCTAAATACCTAATAGTGAAAGTGAGTGACTATGTAAGGAGTTAAGTAGAATTGTATTATAGGATTTTAAATTTGGTCAGCATATTTGCTCATTAGGCACAAATGTGTCATCATTTGAAAAGTAGTATGCCCTTAAATATTTATTTTTGTATTGGCAAATGACTGTTATAATTTTTAAATATATTTGTCTATTAAGAAAGACTTGGGCTGGGGATATAGCTCAGTTGGTAGAGTGCCTGTCTCACAAGCACAAGGCCCTGGCTTCAATCCCCAGCACCGCAAAAAAAAAAAAAAGAAAAAAAAAACAGGAAAGACTTAGTTTTCCCCCTCATATTCTTTTTTTTTTTTTTTTTCAGATTCTCAGTATTTTAATTGTTCCAAACCATCTCTTTTTTTTTTTATTTATTCTTTTATTTACTTATTGATTCATTGAACACAAATGGAGTACAGCTATTGTTTCACTGGTTGTACACAAAGTAGAGTCACACCATCTGTGCATTCATGCATGTACACAGGGCACCCCCTCATATTCTTAACAAATTGTGTGCTACTAGGAAAGAAAATTTCTTCATAATAAGGTCAGACATATTTGGCTAGAATGTCTGATAATGAGTTTCTGATTTTATTAATTGCTATTTGATTACTTGTGATTGTCAGTGAACTTTTGGTCTTCATCATCTGTTATAGGAATGTTGGGGATTAAATATATGTAGTTTTATAAGTAATCATGAGCATATCAGTACATATTGGATATGTCCTCATTTTAATGAATAGAGAGGAATTAGTTAATGTAGTTGGTTTATGATCCATTTCTTCCACTGTTATTGGGTGTTGCTCCATGTGATCAACTTGGTATATCGGTATTGATGAAGGGAAAAGCATTTAAGCACTCCTTCACCTTCAGTTTCTAAAACGAGTATGGTACACATTTTTTCTTACATTTTAAGAGCTCTTAAAGTGGCATGTGTCATCATTACTATCTGCTATTTTTCACGTTAACACCTTGTAAATTGGGAGATTTCTATTAAGTCTGATATTTTTGGATTGATAAAATAATATAGTCTAAAATGTGTAGTGACTAGGATAGGCCACTAATTGGTTGTCATTTAATAATATGACTCTGGGAAGTAGAGAATTAAGACAAAACAGAACAGAAATATCATTGAATACATACATACAAGAGACAGATTTTTGGGAATGGTGGACTGAGTTGTATGGAAATAGATGTTATGATTTCTGCCTTTATAGGTATATACTC
>JAJEJO010000848.1:91300-105147 GCA_020662805.1 Glaucomys volans
ATGAATCAATAAGCAAATAAAAAAAAATTTTAAGTTGCTGTTAAAAAAAAAAAAGATGGAGGAAGCGTAGTTCATCTACCTCATCCATGGATTAAAACTAAAATCCTGGGCAGATGACTGCTATCTGAGCAATTATTGAGGTCTCTGGATAATAAATAATAGTAGGAGGATTAGGAGGGAGATGAAAACTGAAGGTTCAACTGGTACTGGCAAGCTACCCTCCCCTGCTTCCTTAATCTCCCAGCTTGGATTCCAGGTCATCCCTGATTTGTGGTCTGCAAAATGAATTCAGGGAGAAAAATCTCCAAGAGAAATCCTTTCTTTCTCTGTCTGTGTTGAGAAGACTGGAAAGAAGGACCCCTGTATGAAGGAGGTTGTGTGGGGAATCACTGTTATATTTTATTTATTTATTTATTGATTGATTGATTGTTGTTTCATTCTTCTGGTGGGACACTAATCACGGGGTTGTCCTTTTGCAGTGGTAGTGGTGGCAGCAATGTAGAAATCCAAAATTCTGAAAGGTAGTCTTTTACTTTGATCAGAGAAACTGGAAAAGGGGGATCTCGGTAGTTCAAAGAATGTGAGGAGAAGATGTGTTATTTTTTGCTTTCTCTTTTTTTTCACCACTTCACCCTTGAGGCAGATGTACTTGCACAAAGTTTATGGACAGTATGAGGATTCAAAAATGCCAGTTTTGTGGACAGAAAATGTAGAAAAGGGTCTGGGAGACAAAGAATGTGGGGAAAATTATGGAGCAGAAGATGGTAGAGAAAAGATGACTGAATTTATATGTAAAGTATCAAACTCATCCCTGAGCTGAGCACAAATGGAACTTATTCAACAGTTACTAAAGGGCTTGGGAACTGAACTATTTATGTACACCACTGCCTTCATTGCAGACTTGGGTTATACTTTTTAAAGGTGTAATCAATAAATCACAGGTGTTCACTCTTTCCTCTAATATACCAGCCAGTACTCATGACCTTCTTTACACTTCCATTCTAGGCATTCTAGGCATTCTAGGCAATCTCAGATATTTTGTAATCAGCAGAAATATATTAAAAGTTTTTACAGTGATGAGGTTGGCAGACAGAATATGTTGTTATGGGCAGCATCTCTCTGATAACATTTGTTGATGAACATATTTTTAAGTCTAGGAAGTGTGTTCAGAAACTGCTATTTGATAGATTTTTTTGGAATGGCTCTAGTAATTTTTATGAGTGTACAGAATAAGTTACTGAAGGCTACACTTATGTTATTCTATTTAGAAATATTGTGACTAAAGTCTTTTTCATAAACTTGGAATTATGGGAAGACACACCATTTTAGATAGCCTGTGGAAGGAGGCATTTTAGTTCACATACCATGGAGTCCTAGGATGGTCCCATACAAAATAGATTTTAAAAAATCATTTGTAAAGGCTAAAGGAAGAGCAGCACATACAAAAACCAGCATTTAAAAAAAATCCGTTGCGCAGAACAAGGAACTGCTACTGTCTTGAATCTGCTGATTTCTAAGAGAAATGTCATACAGAGACCTCATACTCTTTATTTTATAGCTTTATCAAGTAGGACCAAAGTTGGTTTACTTCTCAATTTTTTTTTCTTGCTTTTTTACAAATATTCTCCAGATTTTAAAGCATGTACTAGTCTCTGAAAAACATAATCACCATCTTGGTGAAGTACTGTCTAATTCCAGTTTATCTTTGGCTGCTGTGAGGAATATTATAGTTTGTGCCATGGAACATAGCATACAAATGCCATAGGCAAATAGGAAAAGAGAAGTACTAGTAGTAGTGCCGGGGGGGATGCGGGGAGAATTTTTAAAAGAACCAAGCAAATCTTTTATGTTTTCAGAGTTTTTTTTCCCCATGATCAATTAGAATTTGTTTCTTTTATCAAGGATAGTGTACATTAAAAAAAATCAATATTATTTACCACATTAAGAAAAAAAAGTCCAAAGATCTTGATAGAGTTATTTGACGAAATTGATTATCCTACTTTTTTCTTTTTTGATGATGGTTTTGTAATTAGAAAGTTTGAAACTTCCAAAATACTTGAAAATCAGAATTTCTAAGTTTTTTTTAAGGTAACTATCTGTGGACATTTTTTTTTGCAATCACTCTGAGGCAGGGTTACATTAAAGAGGCAGCATCAACAACTTTGAAGAACTAGGTAAGCAATTTGGAATTAACTTTAAGAAGGATAACATTAAGGAGCTTACTGAAGGTTACTGGTATGTCATAATCAGAGCAGCTCTTTAGAGAATGAGCTGAGAAAAGTAGCAGTAGATACATGTCCTCTTGATTTTTTTTTTTTTTGGTGTTATTGGTTGTATGTCCAAATTATTTATTATATTTAATCTTTTTTTTAATTCATACATAGTTAACTTGAAAAATTTCTGTAGAAGTCATTTCTTCCTTTAGTATATTAGGAGTTTGCTGATAATATGTATTTGTATGTTGCTGATAATATGCATTTACATGTTCATTTAACCATTATTTTAATTTGATTTGATTACTTTATACAAACTTCACAGATTTATAATACATTTTGTGAATTTTTACATTCCAAGTAAAATCACAGTATGACCTATTAAAAGAGCTCTTAAACTTTCTCAGTAATACGTATTGAAAAAAATGAATTTTTTTTTCTTGGTCAAACAACAATTTTTAAATAAAAATTATTCTGGCTGTCTAAAATTTTACTAGTCTCCAATAATTTTACTTCCCTTGTTCTGTATAAATAGGTGACATAACAGTTCATTTGAGACCAGGCTCACATTATGTCATTTGCCAACAAAATAGATTCTATTACATCAAATATTTTCTTTTCTTCTATATTATGTTGACCTTTGTCTTTAAAAAAAATGCCAATTTCCCTAGTGAATATAGGTATAGATCAACCATATTATATTCAGGAAAACCTAAATCTTGTAAGTGATGAAATTCCTTCAGTGTTAAGAGTATTTAGTTGAGTATTATCTGAGTTTAAAAAATGACCTACTTTGCATATACAAACATGATTGAATTAAAGTCTCAAAGCTCTGCAGTTTTAAGCTATTTTTAGCAGAAATTTTACTGCTTATTTGGCCTAATTAAGATCTTTGTTGTAAAATGCCAAAAATGTAAAGTAGTTTAAAGTGTGACTTATAGGTCACTAATACTTACCATTAGTAGATTTTGGAGTTATAGAACAATAGGACTTTTTTTTTAGAGTCTGCTTATTTTACAATATATATGCAGTATATTCACCATTGAAATGAAATAAAAATGTAGAATGGTGTTATTTCCATTTTTCCACCTTAAATTATTATGTTCATTCAGAAAAGACGGCAACTTCCTGTGTTGATAATACCTTCATTTTATGAAAGTGCTTTTATATATTTTTTCATTTTAATTTTCATACCACAATGTAAACTAACTAAAGAGATTTGTATACTTTTTTGCTGTAACTTACTATGGAGAGGACTTTTTGATAACTCGTGTACTTTATTATATTCAGTTAGATAGCATTGCATTTTCTTACATACCCTTTAATGCTTCTGTGCAAATATGATGTAACATTATTTAAAACATATTTTGAGTAGTTATGCTAATATAAATTCAGAAAACTAATTTATATTGAGAATATATGATTTTTAACTTGTTTATTGTCATTCTCAGATTAATTTTTTTATTATGGAAAATTTAAACCATGTACCAAAGAAAAAAGAATAGTGTAATGAACTTCCATACCTCTGTTACTTAAATTCAACAATTTTAGTTCTTGAACTTTTCTTTTAAATCTGTGAGTACTATCATACCAGTCTATTTTGAAGTGAATCTCAGATACTGTATCATTTCATTGGTTAAAAAAACTGTTCAAAAATTGATAATAAATTAATTATCATACCTAAAATATAATAATTCTTTACTATTCAAATATCCATTCAAGATTTAAATATTTTTAAATGTTTTATGTATTTATTTTATAATTTGCTTGACTCAGAATTTATATAAAGTATTCAGATGAGGACTCATATATTGTGTTTGGGTAATATACCTTTAAAGTCTGATGATTTCTTTTCTTTGCAGTTTGTGTTTTGGTGAAGGAATCATATTGTTTATATAATAGTGTTTCTCACAGGTTTATTTTACTGAATTATACCCTTGTGGTATTATTTAATATGTCTTTCTGTGTCCTGCCTTTTCTTTAAATTGGTAGAGGCCTGATTAGATTTAGATTTTCTTTTTTTTTTTTTAGAAAGGTTTTCTTTTGGGTGTTAATGTATAGTGTGGGTTTGGGAAACAAGTAAGGGCTAGTCTTATCTCTTCTGTTTTCTTCTGATTTAAGCCTCTGGTACATTTAGAATTTTTTTTTTTTTTTTTTTTTTTTTTTTTTGTGGTGCTGGGGATTGTCAACTTGTCTAACTTCAGGAAAACATTATAATTATAGTTTTTAAAAAATATTTTTGGTACTAGAGATTGAACCCAGGGGCACTTAACCACTGAGTCTCATCCCCAGTCCCTTTTTATTTTTATTTTAATTTTTTTGAGATAGGCTCTCACTAAGTTGTTTAGGACCTCACAATAGTTGCTGAGGCTGGCCTCAAAATTGTGATCCTCCTGTTTTAGCCTCCCAAGTCACTGAGATTACAGGCATTTGCCACCATGCCCAGCCATTATTGCCTTTTAATTAACTTCAATTTAAGCTTAAAAGTTAACTTGGAGAGTATTTACATCTTAAGATGTTGAGTCTTCCTATCTAAGAACTGTTGTGTCTTTGCATTAGCTCAGAACTATATTGTCTTTCAAGAATGTTATATTGTTTTTTTTTTTCATTTTTGTGTTGGACATATCTTTTAAGTTTACCCTAGTGTTTTGTTATTTTTTTCTTATCATAAAGAGTTCATCACTTCTTCCATTATATCTAACTGTGTTTCGTTTATTCAGATGAAGGCTACTGATTTATGTCTGTAGACTTCACAACCTGTTCCCCTATTAATTTCTCTTTTTATTAAATATCAATTTTCCCACTTTTTTTAAGTTGTAGATGAACACAATACCTTTATTTTATTTATTTATTTTTATGTGGTGCTGAGGATTGAACCCATTGCTTCATACATACTAGACAAGTGCTCCACCACTTAGCTACAACCCAAACCCTGGATATCAGTTTTTTAATTCTTGTGGTGTTTCTAGACATAGATCATCAGCAAATAGACATAGTTTTACCTCCTTTTAAAAAATATTCTTTGTGTTTTCTCTTGTTTAATTGCTATGGGTAAGAACTACAGCAAAGAGTTAAATTGAAATGCAGATGTAATATCTTCTTGCTTTACTGCCAGTAACAGCAGGAAGACCTTAATGTTTTACCATTAAATAAGATTCTGACTTTTGGGCTGAGGGGTGTGTGTGTGTGTGTGTGTGTGTGTGTGTGTGTATGTTAGAGAGAGAGAAAGAGAAAGAAGGATTAAGATTAAGCAAGTTTCTGTTAATAAATATGTTTTTTAAAAACATGACTTAATGATAGGCTTTATCAAATATCTTTTCTGAATCTGGAGATTTTCATGTAATTTTTTTTTTCCTCCTAAGAGCTCTTGATATAATGGACTATATTAATAGCTTTCATAACATTGAATCAACTGCATAAACTCTACTTGATCATTGTATTAGTCATCTATTGCTGCATAACAAATTATTTCTAAATGTATTGACTTAAAGCCATAAATTTTATTGTATCACTTTTTCTGAGATTCAGAAATTTGGGAGAGAATTTGCTAAGTTTCTGACTCAGAAATTCTAATGAGTTTTTGTTAAGATGTTGGCCAGTGCTATGACATCTGAAGGTTTGATCAGAGTTGGAAGATTTGCTTCTAGAATGACTCACTCACATAGCTATTTATAGGAAGAGTCTAATTCCTTGTCAGCTGATTGTAAAAGGCCTCAGTTCCAAATCCACAGATTTGCTTGAATGTTATTACGATATGTCAGCTATCCTCCCATGACTGAGTGTTCTAAGAGGGAACAATGTGGAAAGCACATATATTTTATGTTCTAATATTGAAGGGGGAGAAATTAGGTTCTAACTTTGGAATGAAGGATAAAAAATTGTGGTATGTATTTTCAAACCACTACAATCCTATTCCAGAAGAGCATATCTCTTGTTTTGGGCCTATATGTCAATGGAAATAAAAATAATATTGTATACCTACATATTTTATTTTATTTAGTTTTTTGGTGGTGCTAGGAATTGAACCCAGGGCCTTGTGTATGCTAGGTCAGCACTCTACCAACTGAGCTGTATCCCCAGCCCTGCATATTTTATTTATAGACAGACATCAGAAGTTTATCATTTCTTTAAGGACAACAAGCTTCACTTATACATGTTTATTTTTTAACCTGTAATTTAAGGCATTACTAATCAAGTAAATAGGAATGAATAGAGTTTTCAGAAAACCAGGTATGTTGTACATATACTTATTTTGTCACTGTGCTTCTTGAAGATATCAGTTTTCATATTACTTACAAATGAGAAGTGTGCTTTATTCTATGTAATTTGATATATAGTAATTTGAGTTTTTGTTTTTAGATCTTCTCTGGTAAATTATTGATTGAGTTCCTTTATAAAATCAGTTTACATATAAGAATTTGATAATGTTTATAAGGAGTCATGACAGCTGTTTTTAATAAACACTTGGGCTGTTAGGTTTTTGTTGTTTATTCATTGATATTTCATTAAATAACAACTGATCACTAAGTTATGATTGGGTGCTATGTAATAGTGGCAATGACATGGTACTAACTCATGAGGAGCTTGCATCTAGTAGATTCTAAACTACAGCAGTAGAACATGAGTAAAAAAAATTTAGATTTATCAAAATTATATCAGAAATTTTCTTTATAATTTTCCTTAAAATTAAGGTACAGATTAGAATTTTCCTTGAGATTAAGGTATAGATTGTTAAATAATTCTGCCTCTGTTAATTTTTATTCATTTTTTTTAATCTTCACAAGTTTTTCAGGTTCTTCCACTTTATTTTCCCATTTAATTTTCATAAAGCTAAATATTAATGAGATTCTAGATACCAAACTCTTTTAGTTTGGTAGTAAGGATAGAAAATCTTTTTGGGGAGGAAATAACTATTAATTAATTGCTACTAACTACCCAGGGAATAATTGTTAGGCTTTTAGTCTGGTGGTTATATATTGAGTATAGTAGTCTCTTTTTTAATCAGAAATAGAGAAGTAGGCACGCAATTAGTTTTCTCTTAGCTTTTCTCTAGTTTCTTTAAATATAAGTCTTAAGTGTTCACTATTTTAAAACATAGTAAAATATGGTACTTGCTTTGAATTTTTAATGGGCCTAAGATCATGCCAGGACACAGTAGGTACCCGGTAAATTTCTATTTAATTTGTGTGTGTTGAAGCATTACTGTATAAGATGATAATCATATTTGTTTTAAGATATAATCTTGTTATTTTTGCTTTTTTCATTGCTGTCAGGAAATATTAATGAAATAGTGTAAAGAATTATGATACTCATGCCTTCTTTAAACTCTCCCTAAAATGTTTTATAATCAGCTAACTATATCTAAAAGCAGTTGTTTCTGTCTGCATATTTAAACCTTTTAAAGAGTTTTTTTTTACTAACTTTTCATTTAATGAACAGGGAACTGTGGCTTTAAACAAAAGCACACTTTTTTTTGTTCAAGTTTGAAAAATAAAAGGTAAATGTAGACCTTTGTTGAGTAAAGTGCTGGGAAAGTTGCTATTTGTTGCATATATTCTTAAAATGAATACAATACTGCCCCAAGACCACCGGCAACTGTGGTTGAACATACAAGGTACTATTTCCGAACCTTACTTAAGTCTACATTAGCTTAGTCTAGCTAACTTTATCCTGTTCTACAAATTAAAAAGAACAATAATTTCTCAAATTCTTTAGTGGGCAAAGACTTTGGAAATTCTTTCCTGTTAGAATACATGAGGTCTTTGCCACTGTTTTTTTTATAGTTTAGTTTCTTCTACATTTTATAGTTCTGTTTTCTTTATTTTTAAATATTTATTTATTTATTCTTGAGATGGGGTCTTGCTATGTTGCCCAGGCTGGCTTTGAAGTCCTGGGTTTAAGTGATCCTTCTGCCTCATCCTCCAAATAGTCCACGTTCTTAAATGATAATTTGTGTGTGTGTGTGTGTGTGTGTGTGTATGTATGCATACATGTGTATATATGTGTAGTTATGTACAGTGGAAACATCAATTATAAAATACACAAAGTACACTGGCTAAATTGCTACCTTGTTATTCTTATTCTAGTATATTAAGCAGGATTCCTTATTCCTTTTGCCTTTCATATTTTCTGTGAGTCCTTCAGAATTCTCTGAAATCACTGATTGCTGAAAATGATAAATTTTAATCACTTTGTTACTTGCACATAAGTAAACATTATTTTTACATGTTTGTTTTTTTGTCAACCGTACAGTTGCTTGAAGTGTGCCTTTTTAAGTTTGTGTTTTTTGGTATTATTAGCAAAGAGTAAAATTTGAAGATATTTTTAAAATTGTGGCATTTCCTGAATAGTATTACAGTGACTTTCACTATTTGGGTAGTTCTTTATTGGAAGTTATCAATTTGTATGGAATGATATCATTCTGTTGGTTAGAATTGCTATTAAAACAAACTAAGTTTTAAGTATTTCTCTTCATAATTTTAGTAACAGAATAAAATCATGTTAAAATAATACCTATGACACGTTTTTAAAAAATATATTGGCCTTTTGCTCTAAAAAGTAATCTATAACTTTCATTAACCTTTGTAAACATGAAATATCTAAATTCTTAGCTTACATGTTTTATTAAATATTATAGTTCCATTTATATTATACTTTTTGATACTTGTAAAATAAAGCTGAAGGTTATTAAAATTATATTATCTTTTACATACTTTTTTATTTTCTAAGTAGATAGTTTGGCAAAAATGCTGAGGAAATACAAATTTAAAAAATGATAGTCATAATAATCTATAAGTTTGCTTATTTTAGTATATTCCAGTCTCTACCCCCAAATTGTGATTTGTCTATATCATGCTTATATGTGTGGCTGGCACAATGTTTTGATTTTCTTTTTTGCACAATTGGAACCATTATTTTTTAAGGAATTTGATGGGAAGTTGAGGTTCAGTTTTACAGGAAGATCTTTTCAGTTGTCAGGAAGTAGACTACAGATATAATTGTGCACAATCTAGCCACTTATTTAGTATTTCCTGACTTCCTGATAAGAAAAAGCCCAGATTGAGTAAAATTTTCAATGAAATCTGAACTTTTAGACTTTCGTAAATATCCTTCAATTGGAAGAATATAATAGGTGTGTTCAGTAGACATTTTAAAATAGTAAGTTTTTTTTTTTTAACAATTACTACCCAAGGAGGAATTTTTTTTATATATATAATTTTATTTCATTATTTATAATATACATGCACATATACGTGTGTATTCATATATAACATGTTATAAATATACATACATGTATATATATAATTTCATTCTGGGAAATAGTACAGAGATTGGGAAGGCAGTTTAAGCAGTTTACTGTAGCTGAAGTGTAGGTAGAAAGGGGAACATCAGTAACCTAAGATACCTGAGCTACTTTTTAAATCTTTCATATTAATAATTAATATTTGAGTATTTAACAGGTACTTGTAAAAATCACACATTTATATAGAGCTAGTGGGGTTATACATTATTTCAACATTTAAAGGAAACCATATTTCAGTATGCAACATAGATCTAACATATTATTCATATTCCTTAAATAGATGTTCAGTATTGTTGCATTATAAAGAAGGTATCATGCATTTCTTCTAGAACATAATTATAAGAATGTGTATTAAAGTATTGAGGTATTGGAAAACTGATGGCAGATTGATCTTGCCATGAATTATTGAATTACTTGTTTATTATTGATGTTAAATAATAAACAAGTAATTCAATAAATTTTCTAGAAAATGCATGTTAAGTACCTTACAATGACTTCTATAGGACAGGTGCACCTTGACTTATGATAGGTTACATCATAAAAGGTTGAAAATATGATGAGTCAAATCGATCAAATTACATTTTCATGTATATATGAACATGCATCAATGACACACACCATTTTATATAAATAATATGCACCAATAAAAGTTACCATCAGCCAAAATTTCATTAAGTGCACCTAACCTACTGAACATCATTGCTTAGCTTCCTTAAATGTGTTCAGAACATATGTTTTAACCTATTGTTGGCTAAAAATAATCTATTGCAATGCCTATTTTATAACAATGTGTTTAATTTCTATTATTTTATTGAATACTGTATTGAAGCTGAAAAGCAGAATGGTCATTTGAGTACACTTTTCCAACATCATACAGTCAAAACATTGTAAAATTGTATATTGAACTATCATTGTTGTTACCATATACCATGTTGTATACCATATGTACATATGCTGTTACCATATATACGTATATACTAAAAGACATGGCAAACTGGAGCATTGAAGGGATATTGATGAAATGTAGCTAACAATTTTCCAAATAAAAAAAATTAACAAATCTTTTTTACTTTGGCAAAGAAAGGAAATAATGTATTGTTTATGATTAGGCTATTTTTATCTTCAAGCAAAATTTTACTGTTAGAAGTTTCTTGATATGAAGAGCATATGCAGTAGCTATATGATATGAGTCTATATCTTTTAAGAAGAAATTCCAATTCAGCATAAATGGGAAAACCTATCAGATTCTCATACAGACTAATTATATTCTTATTAAATAGTTTATTAGGTAGTGCAGCAGAAAAAGTACAGCAAATTACTTTGTGTTGACCCATAAAATAGAAAATACTTTCTTCCTTAAGCTTTAGGATACAGTTATAATATAGAACCTATCTCTTGAGTTACTAAAATACAGTTTACTCAGTTTCTGCTATTGATATTTTTATGGTTTTAACTTGCCATTTCTGTTAACATTGGTAGTTTTTTTATGGTTTCTTTATGACTGGTGAGTTTTTATGTATACTTTGGCAAAAAAGATATACACTTGAGCCTTCAGGTTGGCATGAATCTAAGCTCAAAGTCTGATTTCATATTATTTGAAGTATTCCGTAAAAATTTATATCAGTAGTATCATATAAATGCAATGCTAATTGAAATGAAAAATTACAAAACTCTTTTCAGAGATGAGAATGGACCTTGTGAATAAACACAGAATGAACATTTTGAATAAACATTGTGAAAACAGTGAATGAAGCATAATTAAATCCACCTCAAAATAACTTCTAATTTATTTTACATTTATTTTAGGATACCTCTTTTAGATCTTTTTTTTTGGAGAGGGCAGGTTGGCACAGTTCAGCAGGAACATTGGAATCCCTTGAACACCACAGGAGTTTTCTAGTAAAAAACAAAATAATACCAAGACAACAATAACAACAAAAAGAAGTTAATGTGGGTACTTTCGAAGCTTAACATTTATTGCTTGAGTTTGTTCAGTTATTTGGTGTCTCCTTTTCATTCTTCCCCTTCATTCCTTTCTTCTACTGTCCCGTTTCCTCCCTCCTTTCTTCCACCTCTTCTTTCTGTCTTTTTCTTTTTTACACAATGACTACAACAAATGGTAATTGAACATCCACCCTGTGAAGGCACTGTGCTAGTGGGAGGAAAAAAATGTAATACAAATAGTGTTTCAGAACGATTCCTAGAAATGATGAATAATTTCAATGAGTTCCGAGTTTTCTAAATTTATTGAATAAATGATGTCAATGATATTTCGTTTTTATTTTGCTAGGCACTAGGAATTTTCTTGCTTTCAAGAGGCTCATATTTTAAATCTGTTTAGTGCTATTAATGAAGTATGTACAAAATAGCATGGGAATATAAAGAAAAGAGAATCTTAAAAATGTTTTTGCTGTGATTTGGAAACAGTATAGACACCTCTTGTGTTTTGAACATTTATCTAGTTTATATTAGATAACTTGCAAATTTTGAGCCTACCTTTGGCATACAGAGCCTGAAAGCTACTCTATCAGAGCAAAACCAAAGGCAGTATACCAAGGATGGATTTAGATGTTGAAATTATTTAAATATTTAATAACCAAAATGCATTTCAAATTTTATCTGGTCCTTACAGTTCTTACATTTTGGAAATGCCCCAAAGTGTGTATTATTCTGTACTAAATTTTGTGCACACTAAATTAAAAGACATGATTTCTGCAATCAAGGTAATTATTGAATTGTCTTCTATGGTCTAGAATCAGTACAGGTATTTGTAAATGGCTTATATTATCATTATTTAGTGTAGCCTTCTCTGTCTCAGGAATTCAGCACTTCTCCCTCTCTTATTTTGGGTGTGAACAATAGGTTTTAAAGCATCCACTTTCAGACAATTTTGATTATTGATATAACAGATGTTTTCTTAAAAATGTCCCTGTAATACAAAAATTAATTATGAAAGGCAAGGTAATGTTTTATGTTAACAAAAATATTAAATTACTATTGTTATATAGATAAATGCAGAAAATACTGATTAAAATGCTTAGCACATACAAAAATTTACTAATCTCTTCTCTTAGGGTCTCAGTTCTAGTTTAAAGACCAAAAAGTATTTAAGAAATTCTAATGCAATTTAGCCCTTAATTCATACAATAATATACTAATCTCTAGTTTCAGGAATACAGTGATAACTTTAATTCTTTTTAATTCTAAATGTCATGCCTTTTCTAGTACTATGGAGGAATCTGGAATAGAAAAGAGAAAAAATGTTTGGGAACTTGAGTTAATCTATTTTATCAGAGGTTATGTAGGAGTATATTAGATTGTAAGATTTAATGATTGAGACTAGAATTTGGAAAGCTTTAGATACCTTACAATAAATTGTGTTTGGGATGTATTTATAAGGAGTGACACTAAGCAGTGAATAAATACTGATCGAACATCTATGCATTACAATGAATTGCTCTAGGATATACAAGATGCTTTATTTACCAGCATTAAATTATTTATCTATAATTTCTTGTAGATCAATAAATATATTTTTGGATATTCTGCCTTTTGTTTCTATGTCAGAACAAATAACATTAGCTTTTTCACTCTAAACACCATGCATAAGTGCAGGTATTCAAAATAAAGGCAATTAACATTGGCAATAATTTCTTGCTACTAATCATTTCTAAACACAACTCTCTATAGGATTAGTCATGAGAACATATAATAAAATGACATGAGTGGTCAATACTGAGAAAATAGGAAAACTCTTCCATTAAAGGCAAATAATTAGGAAGGGAAATAGAAATAAATCCTAACCATGCATTAAAAATTGCATTTATAGTTTCTCATGCTGGTTTTTACAAAGGAATTTCATCTTTGAATGTATTTTTTTTTTTATTTGCTTATTGATTCCTTGAGGACAGATGGAGTACAGCTATTGTTTCTCTAGTTGTACACAAAGTAGAATCACTCCATCTGTGCATTCATACATGTACACAGGGCAATGATGTCTGTCACACATTCTGTTAATATTCTTACCCCCCACCCCAACCCCACCCCTCCCTTCCCTCTATGCTATCTATCCTTCCTCCATTCTTGACAGCCTTCCCCCCCGCATTATGCATCATCATTCATTTATCAGAGAGACCATTCAACCTTTGGATTTTGGGATTGGCTAATCTCACATAGCATAACAGACTCTGACATCATCCATTTATCTACAAATGCCATAATTTTATTCTTCTTTATGGCTGAGTAATATTCCATTGTGTATATATACCACAGTTTCTTTAGCCATTCATCTATTGAAGGGCATCTAGGTTGGTTCCACAATCTAGCTATTA
>JAJEJO010000848.1:110147-234012 GCA_020662805.1 Glaucomys volans
TTTTAGCTTAACTTTGTTTCTCCTTTGATTGACTCTTACTTTAGGGTAATTCCTCCCCTTGTTGACTGAGATTTTTGTTTTTCTTTTCTTACTCTTGAATATTTTGTTGAGAATGTTCTGTAGGGCAGGCTTTCTCTTTGTGAATTCTTTAAGCTTTTGTTTATCATGGAAGGATTTTATTTCGTCATCAAATCTGAAGGTAAGTTTTCCTGAGTATAAAATTCTTGGTTTGCATCCATTTTCTTTCAGAGCTTGAAATATGTTGCTCCAGGCCCTTCTTGCTTTTAGGGTCTGGGCTGAGAAATCTGCTGATATCCGTATTGGTTTCCCCCTGTAGGTAATCTGTTGTTTTTCTCTCGCAGCCTTTAAAATTCTATCTTTGTTTTGTATGTTAGGTATTTTCATTATAATGTGCCTTGGTGTGTATCTGTTGTAATTCTGTGCGTTTGGTGTCCTGTAGGCCTCTTGTAATTGATTTTCCATCTCATTCATCATATTTGGGAAATTTTCTGATATTATTTCATTGAACAGATTATTCATACCCTTGGTTTGTATCTCTGTGCCTTCCGCAATCCCAATAACTCTTAAATTTGGTCCTTTCATGATGTCCCATATTTCTTGGAGGTTTCGTTCATGATTCCTATTCATCTTCTCTGTTTGTTCGACTTTGTTTTCAAGATTAAATATTTTGTCTTCATTGTCTGAGGTTCTGTCTTCCAAGTGATCTATTCTGTTAATTATGCTCTCTGTTGAGTTTTTAACTTGGTTTATTGTTTCCTTTATTTCATTGTTTCCTTCAAGGATTTCTGTTTGTTTTTTCCTCAGATCTTCTATCTCTTTATTGAAATGATTTTTTGCTTCCTGCAATTGCTCTATTAGCTGATTATTAATAGCCTGAATCTGCTCTCTCGTTACATCATTCTATTCTCGGATCATTTTAATTATGAACATTCTGAACTCCCTTTCTGTCATTCCTTCCACCATGCTGTCTGTGGGTTCTCTCATCTAGATTTGTTTGGGACACTTTCTTCCCGTGTTTTCTCATGTTGCTCATGTATCTTCCCCTCTAGTAGTGCGAATCAGAGGGATTGCAATTTTCCTGTAAAGACTTAAAGTGTCCCTGCAGATTTCCAGTAACTCACCTGATGTTTGAGAGGTGCTTGATCACGCGGTGACCGAAGAAAGCTACTGTCCCACTTACTCCAGGTTGGGAATGATCAATGCTTCTGGGCAGAGGCAGCCTGGTGTTGATAGACAATCAGATATAGCAAGGTGCTAGACCCCGGGCCAGGGTATGGACCTGGGAACTAGACCAAATTGGGGTGGGGTCACAAAACTGTGCTCAGTGATGGAGACACTGGTCTTGAGAGCCCAGGCAGGCCTGATCTCCTCGCTGGGGGCTCAGTCAGTGGCATGTGGTCACTTTCTGCCAGGGAAGCTGCAAAATGGTGCCGAAGGGTCCATACTCCCTGCCAGAGCCAGCGACTCCAGCCCCTCCAGGTCAGACCGCCCAGGAGACGCCGCACAGTGGCGGGGAAGACCGGAGCTCAGCTCTGAGGACTCAGGCAGTCCCAGATGGTCACCCTCTCCCAGGGAAGCTGCAAAATGGCGCTGAAGTGTCCAAATTCCCCGCTGGAGCCAGGGACTCCAGCCCCTCCAGCTCTTTGAATGTATTTTACTTTCTCAGCTTTTGTCTTTCTTTAGCTGTCACCCATTTTCCTTGACAGAAGATTTCATAATTTGGGAAAAAAATGGACATGAAGACTTTAATATTCTCTTTATTGAAATAGTGAAGATGCATTTTTATTTAGAAAGTCCCCCTTCTATTAAGTATATAATGTATCCTATAACATATATTATATATATTAATCCTACACAGTTATATTATATTTTTAGGTGGAATTTGTAGTACTTGAACAAAGGAAGTACACAAAACTTAATTTGTGCCATTTAATCCTATACTGGAAGAAAGATTTTGGTGAGTTAAACATTTTGATTATTTTTTAATAAATTAAGAATTACTCAATTAATATTCAGGGTAAAAGACAAACTCATAGGGTAGTCTTGTGCATTAAAATTCTTGAGCAATAGTAATATATATCTTCTAAAAATATTATATTTTAGTAATTTCTTTTTACCCATAACCCTACATCCCAACAAAGTTTGATGTTAATAACATAGTTCTTATAACTATGTCACCATATTAATCCAAGAATTTTAGTTAACAGTTGTTAAAATCTGTCAAGTCCTCCCCTAAGAGATTAAATTTCCACTGAAAGCCTACAGCAATGGAATGGAAGACATATGGCAATTTTTACAGATACTGAGTTAAGGACACTTGGCAAAGATATTGTCAATTAATTAGAATCACTTAAACTTATGCCATATTTGAAAACAAAAATGGAAACTTTGGCATGAAAATGTCAATATTTACTTTGTTAACAGTTTGTTTTTAACTGTAGAAGTGTATTTAAGCTATTATTTTTAAATAATAGAAGCAAACTTTTCTCTGCAATTAGGGATGTCTTACCTATGAATTATGTACTTATGCCATTTTATAAACTTAATTTTATCAGAGAAATACAACTTACATGATGTATGTTTTCTCTCTATATTATTGACCTTGTGTAAATATACATGTTCACTGCCCCCCCCCCCCCCCCCCGTTTTAACTGTTAGTATGTGATGTTATACTTTTCTGTCAGCATATTTGTTTAGGTAAATCCATCGTCAGTTCACACACAAAGTCATGGTGTTAAAAATAAATAATGTTTGGTTGAAATGAATTGTTCTTGCTTTTTACATTTGGAAAAAGGTGTGGAAAATTGTGTAAACTACATTTTGAAAAAATTAATTCATAATTCAGTACTTTAAGTACTCAAATTATTTATCCCTTTTCTTATTTTCGTCAGCATCTTTGTTGTATATTTAGTATAATTGGTGGTAGAAATGACCTCATCATAGTTTCTACATAAGACAAATTATTAGTTTGTATTTTGAGGGAAAAGAATTTAACCTGAAATCCTAGGTTTGCAATCATTATCTTTATTCTTTTAGCTCTGTTTTTCCTGAAATAATATAATATCATCATTACAAATTTGGGCTATTACTTGATAATGAACATTTTAATTGTTTGTTCAAAGAGCTATTCATAGAAAAGAGAACTTGTTCAGAATACCTCTTGCAGTCGAAATAATGGAGTAGTGAAGACAGAAAAATTTCCTAGAGTCTAGACACTGGGAAGTTCTTGTGTAGTGCTATTACAAGTGGTTTAATGTTTCTGAATAGGGTAGGTTAAAGAGAGTGTTAAAAGGATGGAAACCTCCTTCCATTGACCTCTTTGAGACAGTGTATTCATGTCAAAAACTAATCAAGTGCAGCTGCAAGATTAATTGTGTGGGGAAGCTATAAACATAGAAAGCTGTGACCTTTACTCAGAGCTCTGTTTCATGTACAAGCATTCACTTTGGAACTATTGACTATGAACTTGAATGAACAATAATTTACTCAATTGAGCATACAGTAGTAGTATTTAAAAATTACTGCATATGAGGTAGATACTTACGGATTTCTAGTTGAGACATTTGAGGAAATTGGAGTAGGTCTGAGTAAATGAGAACAGAGAATAAAAGAACTTGGGTTTGTAAAGCTATGAGAAAAATTTGTGATTATTAACCTTTGAATTTTTTTTCCAAGCCCTTTTGCTTATAATGGAATTTTACTTTAATCCTCAATGTAATTTGTTTCCTTCTCTAAGTCTCATTATTAGGCTTTCAAACTCACTCATTAAAATTTGTAATCATTAGTAATTTTGACTCAGTATTATCTTAGGAGGTAAAATAATGTTTTTAAATTTGGGATAATATTTAATTTTTATTTATAATAGGAAATAGCTTACCCATCTAAATATTTTTAATTATTATGTGTATTCACAGGACTTTGGACTTTGTCTTAAATACATTACAAATTAATAGGAAAATAACATAATTGGATTTTTGAATTATATGAAGGTTTTTGTAATCTTAGAATTCAAAGATGACCAAAGGTATATAATGAACTCTCTGAATAGTTTTTAGGTTATTTTATGATGTCTTTATTTTAATCTTTTTTTTTTAATTAGCAGACTTTTATTTTCTAGATCAGTTTTATGTTCACAGAAAAACTGAGTAGACAATACAGAAAGTTGCCATGATTCCCTCTGCTCCCATGCATGCCCACCCTTCTCTATGACCAACGTTCTACACCAGAATAATAAATTTGTTTCAATCAAAGAACCTACATTAATAAATCATTGGCAACTAAAATCCTTAGTTTATGTTATGGTACAATCTTGGTATTGTGTTTTCTATGAATTTTGACAAATGTATAAGGATATATATCCATCATTATAGTATCCTTCAGAGTACTTTCAGTGCCCTAAAAATCTGTGCTCCATCTATTCATACCTCTCTTTACATAAACACCCCTGAGAACCATTGATTGTTTTAATATGCACATAGTTTGGCCTTTTCTAGATGTGTTAGGCATGCAGTCATCTGGTGTGTAGCCTTTTTCAGACTGGCTTCTTTCACGTAGTAATACACATTCAAAACATTAAGCAACATTCTTAAGTTACAGTATGTGTTCTTCCATGTCTTATCCTGTTTTTTAGTAGCTCATTTCTTTTTAGTGCTGAAAAAATTATATACACACGTATGTAGTTTTTACAAAGTGAAGAAAGTTTGTATTTAGAGAAATTATTTTGAAAAAGTCTATTTAAATTTTTTTTCTAAGTGAAGTACAGTTATTTCTATTTTCTTGTGTGGAAGATGAGATACAGAGAACTTTCCTAAGAATAGAATGCTAGCAATTATAAATTTAAGATTTGAATTCTGGAAGATCATGTTTCTAGTACTTCAACCTATCTTAGAGAAGGAATGTATAACATATGTAAGCTCTTACGTGTGGTAATTTAAGTGCCACTTAATTTTCACTAGAATGACTGTTTACTTCTCCCATTGGCTTTCTATGTATTTTTTTTTTTTGGTATGAAATTAAGTAAATTACCTTTGGAAAATAGATGTAATGGTCCATATGATATATGTTGCCATTTTACTGAGGCTTTAACTAGAGTCTCAGTTGATGGAGTTTCAGTTTTATTATCTTTAAGTTTTCATTCAGCATAAGGTGATTCTTGGCTTCCATCCTTTTGTGATCTTTTGATTCTTTGTTGTCTTTGATGCAACCAGTGACTATAACATAGTAATGATTAAGGTCATTGTAAAGATGTTCCTGAGTTGGAGGAATTAATTTTATTACATGATGACAGCTAATGTTAGCCATACAAGATGAAAACTTTTGCTTGGGGAAATGTGAGAAAAAGATTTCATTCATGGGTGTTTTTCTTTTCATGTTCTCAAAAATCTGATATTTGAAAAAATCATGTGTAATAAGTAGGTTGAAAAATCCCAGTTGGTTTGCTAAACTTTGTTAATACTGAATCTCTACTAAGTCTTCAAGGAACCTGAATGACAGTTTTCAGAGACTTCATTTGTATCATCCTGTAATGAAATCTGTTATATGATTACATTTTATTAGACATAGTAGGAGATTAAAAAATATACACAAATACATATATGCATATACTTTGGCTTTTGTTTTAAAGAAAATTCTGTGAAAGATTTGTATCATTACCACTTTAGTAGTTTGCATTTTTATTAACCTCAGTAACTGTTGAGACATAAATGTTGCATGTATGAAATATATTTTTGTTATGTACATGTATTTATGTTTTATATAATTAATAATGATTGATGGTTATTGTCAAACACTTTACTGAATTATTATTTTTTCTTCATTTTGATTCATTGTGTGCAAACAACTTTTCGTTTTTATGGTTGCAGACGATGTAGATTCATACCATTCTTGTAATCTTACATATAGGTAGGGTAATGATGTCTGTCTCATTCTACCATCTTTCATACCCCTGCCCCTCCTCCCTCTCATTTCCCTCTACGTAATCCAAAGTTACTCCATTGTTCTCTCCCCCCTTACCCCCACAACTGGATAATATATCATCATCCACTTATCGGGGAAAACATTCGGCCTTTGATTTTTTAGGATTAGCTTATTTCACTTAGCATGATATTCTCCAATTCCATCCATTTATCTGCAAATGCCATACTATTATTCTTCTATATGACTGAATAATATTCCATTGTGTATATATACTACCCTTTATCCATTCATCTGTTGAAAGGTATCTAGCTTGGTTCCACAATCTAGCTATTATGAATTGAGCTGCTATAAACATTGGCGTGGCCTCATTACTGTTACTATTTACAGTCAATTGTTTTTTTATGTTACTGTAGTATGCTAATTTTAAGTCCTTTGGGTATAAACCAAGGAGTGGGACAACTGGATCCATTCCAAGTTTTCTGAGGAATCTTCACACTGCTTTTCAGAGTGGCTATACCAATTTGCAACTCCACCAGCAATGTAAAAGTGTGCCTTTTTCCCCATAGCCACGCCAACATCTATTATTGTTTGTGTTCTTGATAATAGCCATTCTAATCGGAGTAAGATGAAATCTTAGAATGTTTTAATTTTTCTAATTACTAGTTATTTATGTGGATATTTTTATCTAGTTTAATATTGATAATATATGAAGTTGACTTGTTCATTTTCATTTTATAGGAAACTGGTTTCAAAATAATGAAATGCCAGATGATCTTACTCTTGGTTAACTGGATTATTGTCAAAAACTGTAAAGAGTTTGAGATTTTACCCTACTTAAAAGATAAAAAATGAGCCTGCCACAGTTTCATGGATGCTGTCAGAAGGCAGAAGATTTCATGTCAGAGACAAAATATTTTATTACTGAAAGCAATAGAATTAAATATAATATATTGTGGTGGTTTCCTGAGCCCTAGTTTTCATAAAAAAAAATAGAAGTTGATACTTGCAAGGATATTAGGTTAAATTACACTGTAAGTACTCTGAGGCTAGAAAATTCAAATCTTTTCTAATGGGTAATAAGCATGCCTATCTTTTTGCCCCAGATATCTTCAAAGGTTGCTCATTAGATACAAATGTCTTAGAAAGATTTTATGGGACAAAATGTGAGTGCCTTACTTATAAGATACATAAATGTTAAGGACCTATGCAGAATTTTGTCCCCTAAATCATATGTTGCTAGCTGACTCCAGAGCAAATATTTTTGTTATTTTGTTAATGCAAGTGAATTTTTAAAAAAATATTTTATTTTTGTTGTTTTGTTTAGCAGGTTTAGGTTAGTGGCAAAATTGATCAGTAAGTATAGTTTTTTCATATGTGAAGCCTTCTTCTTTATCAGTATCTCCCACCAAAGTGGTATAGTTATTACAACTGATGAACCTACTTAACACATTTATCATCACCCCAAGTCCGTAGTTCATATTAGGGTTCATTCTTCATGTTGTACATTCTGTGGGTTTCAACAAATATGTAATGATATGTATCCATTTTTATAGTATCGTGCAGTTACTATATCTTATATCATACATCATCATATTTTTCCTGTCTTTAAAACTTATGTGCTCCATTTATATTTTTAAAGCTTTGTGTTAAATTATTTCAACCTTGACAGTAGTCTTATAAGATAGATACTTTCTCCATTTTATAGATGAGAAACTAATACTTAGAAAAATTAGGAAGTTCAAATAGTAGATAGGACATTTTTGAAAATTCACTAAAACCAAGAAAATCTCCTTCTAGCTCTGAATACTTCTATCTTGATGAAAATTTGCACCAGTGTGGTGGTTTATGCTTGTAATCCCAGCCACTTGGGGCAGTGACTGTAATCCCTGCCTCATGAGGGCAGGAGGATGGCGAGTTCAAAGCCAACCTCAGCAATTTAGTGAGACTCAAAATTTAGTGAGCCTTAGTCTCTAAATGAAAATACACAAGGGTTGGGGATGTAGCTCTGTGGTTGAGAGCCCCTGGGTCGAGTCCCTGGTACAAAAACAAAACAAAACAAAAAGAAAAGAGAACAAGAGAAAATTTGGAACATAAATAAAGAGGACTACAGAAATACAGTTGAAGTCTTTGAGATCAATATGGACTGTGTAATTGCAAACAAAGAAAATGAGAGTTCAACTGAAATACAAACCCAGATACCCAGATGTAATGAGGTATGTGACTAATAAAGAGAATCCACAGATAACATTGAATGGGTTGATGTAGAGAGGGAAACCCAACAGGGCCATTCTACTTGGAAAAAGCTGAGTAAGGGGTCAGTGCTTTTTAGGGATTGGAATAAACCATTTTATCAGAAGGAAATGGAAATTAACTTCAGAACCATAGTATGTAGTTCCCTTATAATTCGTGCATATATAGCCTTACAAAAAGTCACTATTTAGTAACTTCATAGAAAGACTAGCTGGGCACAGTGGCGCTCGCCTGTAATCCCAGCAACTTGGGTGGCTGAATCAGGAGGATCTTGAATTCAAAGCCAGCCTCAGCAAGAGGGTGGTACTAAGCAACTCATTGAGACCCTGTCTCTAAATAAAAAAACAAAATAGTGCTGGGGATATGGCTCAGTGGTGGAGTGCCCCTGATTTTAATCCCTAGTACCTGCCCCCCACCAAAAGAAAGACTGAATATTTAATATTCATGTATATAGAATTACACATATACTTTATGTAATCACTCATCAAAACAATCCTAATAAGCCACATATTATTTCAAATACATAAATGAGGAGCGGATTAGGGAAGTAATTTTCTCAAGTTTGCACAATCCTGTGTAACACACATACACACACACAGTCACACATAGCCAATTACAGGATACAGTCAGGAAATATCATTGTTGTGCAAATATCATAGAAGAACTAGGATGGTTACAATATCACTCAATAATAACAATCAATGGAACTACAATGCCTATGCTAACATCAATTGAAATATCATTATGTAAGAGTGTGTGTGTGTGTGTGTGTGTGTGTGTGTGTATACACTAGGGTTATTTATTCATGTGTGGGTATGCCTATCTTCTTTTCCTAAATTTGAGTATGACAGTACCAGTGAATATGATACGATATCACTTCTATGATCAGCTGACTTTCAGTTAATCAAAAGGGAGATTATTAAGGTGAGAAGACTACATGGCAAGGACCTGAGAGTGGTTTCTAGGAACAAGAAGCAGTAACCAGCTGACAGGAAGCAAAAATGTTGGACCCTTAGTCTGTTGCAGCAGAAATACCCAACTTAAAAGGAACTTCAAGGTCTCAGAAATTGTAATCCATGGTCACTTGACCTGCTTGCTTTGGACCTGTGACCATCATAGCATCAGGGACACATGGTGAAGGATGTTTGTTCACTTCATGGTATTTGGGAAGCAAAGTGAGAGAGAGAGCAGAAGGGGGCCAGGGTTCCAGTATTACCTCAAGGCTGGGTTCCATTTTAATGATCTAACTTTTCCCCCATAACACCTGACATTCCCTGATTTTTTTACTCTGTCCATAGTATTGCCTTTTGATTCATACAATATATAACCTTTTCAGATTTACTTAGTAATGTGCATTTCAGTTTCCTCTCTTTCCATGACTTTTTTCCTTTTATGTCTCTATTTAGAGCTAAATAAACATATTGGTTCATATCAAGTTCTGGCAGTTAATGAATAGTACTTCTTATAAACATCCGAATGCAGGTTTTTGTATGAACAAAATTTTTCAGCACCTTTGGGTAGACACCAAAGTTGTAGGTTCATATGGTAAGAGTATGTTTAGTTTTGTGAGCAACCACAAAGGTGTTTTCTAAGTGGACTGAACTGTTCATTCTGTGAACTTCTACTGTATTTGAAAAATCTGTACTTTGTTGTTTAAGATGAAATGTTCTCTAAAGTCACTTTTGCTTAGTTTTTGCCTTTGGCAAATGTCAGAGACTACAGTCATTTACATTCATTTTATGTCTGCTATTAAAAGAGAGGTAATTTTTAGCTTCAGAGGAAGAAATGAGAAGTGATAATAGATAGAAAATAAGGGAGGTGTGAAGATAGTTGAAGCAAATTGTAGGAATATAGTTGTAGCCTAGGGCTGTTGTATGGAATAATGTAAGATGACATTGGATATATAATATTGATGGAATAGTGACTGTAGATTTTTAGTAGGGAGAAAGTAGGTACTATAGATAGTTAAGTAAGAGTAATATGATGAAAATGGTGTATTAGAGACATGTCTAGCATTAATTTGTCATGGATTGGGAAAAGTGAATACTAAGAATCCTGCTTAGCAGTTGCTTATGTAATAACAATCTAGATATTGATGGATAACATATATATTCTAGTGTCAAAACAAGTACTTACAAGGGAGCAGAGGATGGAGTAGGATTGGAGGCATTGACATTTCTATGGATACATAATTAAACATAGTTTATGTGAAACTTTTATATTCTTTGAAAGTTTGAGATAGTAAGCTATATTATAGCCAGCTTTTAAAAAATGTTGATATATTACTGGACTTTTATGAGGTCAGTGCTGTAACCCCTAGATATACCAGGTGAATAATACAATCTCCTAATATTTTTCTAACCTAAACTAAAGGTTGACTGAGCGTAGTAATTTAAATTGTAATAATACAGGAATTATTGTAGTAATGAAACAGGAATTGATTCCCGTTCTGTATCTACTCATCATGAGTCAATACCATATACTATAGCTCTCTGCTGTTGTTACCCAATAAGCTACTGGCCAGAAGATAGGGAATGGGGGAACTGGGAGCAACAGTAAAGGCATTGGTAATTGTTAGTCCTTCCCAAGGTCCCTGAGATCACCTATTTGGTAGCCAGGATGAACATCAGGATTCACTTGCTTAATAATACATTTTCTTTGTTTTCCCTATGTCACTAGGTTTGTCTGCTTATCTGTACTAGTGGTTGTGAACTACTGTTCTTGTTATTTAAAATTTGATTCATTTTGTAATATTTTTATTGAAACCCAACTTTGTAGGAACATTTCATAAAGCAAGGAAATGATGTGCATCTGGTTTGAAAAGACCATACTCTGTTCCAGATTGTTGGCAAGACTTCAGAAACTGCATCTGAGACTAATAAGTAATTTGTGAAATGCTGTGATTTAGTGTTCTGTAATGCTGGTAGTACATGTCTGTGTATGGTTGATAGAGTTTGAGTTTTGCAAAAATTTATTACAATTAATCTCAAATTACTTTGGGATTGTGGAAAGGCAAACAATAGTACATGTAATTCACTCAGAAAAAATTCACTTCAGTCACATAGAACAAATTACTTACATAATTGTTCTGAGGTGAAGATTTATTAATGAAACTGTGTAGAAACGAATCTCACAGTGAAGGCAAATTTCTGTAAAGTTTCCTTAATATAACCTGTGGTAATGTTGTTAAGAAGCTAATCACAAACATCTGTTCAGAATATTAACATTTGGTGTTATTTTAAGAATAATTATTACATGCCCATAGTGCAGTTAACCAAAATAAAAAGTTTAGTCTATACAAGTTCAATATTTAAAGGTATTTTGATAGAATACTAATGGTTTTTTAAACTCTTATAGGAACTTTTATTGTGGGCATTTATTTTCAGTCTCACTGCTTAGTCTTATATATACACTTGTAATGGTATTAAATTGTTGTTTAAACTTAAAATATCTCCATGCCTGGATTCTTTATTTGAATATTTATTTTTATTTTAATATGTATGGTAGGATCAGTGTTGATCAGAGTAATCCCCTAAAGGCAAAATTAACCAAATTTGCTCTCCTTGGTCTGGTGTAAGTAGGAAGACATGTATTATATCTAGTCAAAGGAGAAGGAGGGAGGGAAATTTTGGGAACATGTAGCTCAGCCATCTTTCAATTTGGAGTCCTGGGTTATTTGCTTTAGACTTTGGACTCTTGGGAGCATTCTGAAAACATCACCAAGGATAAACTTTAGTTACAAAGTTTTGCCTAGAGTTGGTGAAATTAGTAATTTTCTTTTTGTATTACCTTTGGACATTCTGCTGTGACCCTTTTACCTCATGATTCTTGTTCCCTTATTCCCTGTGATCTTTGCTGTAACCTGGAATAAGTTCAGTGGATTTTCCATGTATCTCTTTGGGATTCAACTACACATGTTTGCAGTTTAATGATTTGTCACTAGGCATTATTGTTTACTTTATTAAAAGCATAAAATTACTAAGCTGTAATAATATTTTCCACCATTTATTAAACCTAGTTGTGCCAAGTAATGTGCTAAATTCTTTACATATACTTACTATTTCATTAAATCCTCAGGACAGTTCTGTAAATGTGCATTCTTAGTTCCATTTTATAAATTTAAAAGCAAGGCTCAGAAAGTCTACCTATTTTTCTCAAAGTCATATACAATAAGAACTTGAACTTTAGAGCCTTAGTACTTCCCAGAAAAATATACTATCTCTTAGAATATGAAATTTAAAAGGAATTTGGATTTTGTTATTTTGTATAGATATTCTCTTTATTACTACATGTAACTGTATACTTTTTGAATTTTCTTAACTTCTTTATTGAGGTATGATTGACATAAAAAAGCTGTACAAATTCAGAGTATACAACCTGATAAGTTTGGAGGTAAATATACACCCATGAAATTGTTGTCATAATCCATGCTAGAAACCTATCCATCACCACCAAGTTTCCTCCTGCTTCTTATTTATTGTTAGTATTGTGATAAGAACGGTTACAAGAATCTACCCAAATCCCTATTTTATAATAATGAAAATATCAAGTTGCAACCCTGAAGGCCCCAGTTTTAAAGTTTGGTCCCTACCTTCTAGGTATCTCCTAAAGTCTTTAAACCAGACCCTTTTTATAGGAAGGAATGTTATAATCCTTCTTTTAGTATATTAAAAATATCACAAAAAATTATTTCTCCAAAGATCTGAATCAATGCAAAACTAAGCATTGTAATACTGAATTGGGGGTGATGAAAGGTCCTTATCTACATTTCCATAGTTAGTTCTATTTCTAAATGAAGCTGACTAGAGAATGTGCTCTTTTTATGGGATGTATGCAGCTTTGTAACTGTACTTTTTGTCCATTCTTAGTTTATAAAATATATTAAAAGCAGAGCTGAATGGCTATTGTAAAGTCCTATATCCATGGTCTTATATTTTTAGGTATCCTGTTGTTATGGACTTAGAACTATGTCGTGAAATGTATATTGGCTAGAACCATGAAAAGAAAGTAGAAGATAAGAAGGCATTATAGAATTGAGGAGGCCACATGGACTATTGTAGAAATTGGTGACTTTGATCCCTTGACTATCTTGAGTTGGTGTGTGTTGCCTTTCTTTGTCTATTCCATTTAGAGATTACTTGATTGGTTGAGGGAAGATAGACATCTTTTTTTAAACTACTCCTTTATATATATATATATATATATATATATATATATATATATATATATGTATATGGCCCTTGTTTTTGAAGATTTCCAGGAATAAAAGAGCATTGAAATTCGCTGAAGACAGTCTAGCAGGATAGTTTATTAAGAAAAGGTTCATTGACTTCATAGCTATGAAATCTTGAGCATGTCTCATAACTTTCAAAGTTATATTTCATACATAAAACACATAGATTAATAGCTACTCATATATAATTATTTAGAAGAGATATTACACATGTGTCTGTCCATTTGTGAAGGATAAGTTTTGATACATAGAAAACATTCATTAACTGGTAGTGAGTGTTACCAGGTGGTGTAGTTCATTTGTATAAATGCTTTTGGTTTCTGAAACAAATTTGTATATAACTTCTTTCAGTTTTCTACCAAGATTGGCTCTTCTACATTTTTTCCTTGCCAGTATATGGCAATAAGTGAATATCTTTTACCCTATTTCTAAAAAGCACAAAATGGATTAAAGGAGATATATAGTTATTCTAAAGGGAGAGAATTGTTCCAAGATCAGAATAAAGTGTGATTGACATACAGTTGAATATATCAATAATTCTAAGGGAGAACTTTTGTAAGTTACAGAGGAAAGTGGTCATCAAAGAAAGGGGAGAATAAGGAGTTGCAGATCAAAGGTTATCAATGCCAATATAGGACTGAGATAACCATGATTCAAGAATATAAATATTCTAGGGCTTGGAATGTAGCTTAGTGGTAAAGAGGTTGTCACGAATGCATGATTGCATCCCTAAAAATACACACACAAACGTGGAGTGGGATTATGGGGTCAAATGGTGATTCCATTCCAAATTTCCTGAGGATGCCCTTCAATAGACGAATGGATAAAGAAACTGTGGTATATATATACAATGGAATATTATTCAGCCATAAAGAAGAATAAAATTATGACATTTGCAGATAAATGGATGGAGTTGGAGAATATCATGCTAAATGAGATAAGCCAATCCAAAAAACCAAAGGCCGAATAATTTCTCTGATAAGTGTATGATGATACATAATGGGAGGTGGGAGGGAGGCAAGAATGGAGGAAGGGTGGATTGCATAGAAGAAAATGAGGGGTGGGGACGGGATGGGGGAGAGCAAAAATAACAGAGTGAGACAAACAGCATTACCCTATGTACATGTATGATTATGCAAATGGTGTGACTGTACTTCATGTACAACCGCAGAAACAACAGTTTCCATTCCTGTACAATGAATCAAAATAAATTTAATTAAAAAAAAGAAATGATGGGTTGTCCCAATGAGACATCACCATATAATACTCAATTTTAACTCATATCCTCTTTGGATCCCATGTTCACCAATAAATCTTAAGATTATTTGGCTTCTCAGGATCTTATATTCAGTATTCTTTGATAAGAATTTGAGAATATATGGCATTTAAATTTTACAGTATAAATTTATAAATTACATTTTATTGAGCTGTCTCTGAACCTTTAATATCAGGAAGCATTTGTAACATGGTCTGTTTGCATGCTAAGAAATCAGCTTTCTCTGTCTGCTGGCAATGAATCAAACTGGTGCTTGCTCCTCTACCAGTAATAAATGTAACTTTTTTTGTTGCACTTATACAATTCACTTATGGCAGAGTATAGTTGGATGAAAACTATAATAATACCTAGAGTATTATGAAAAGTCAGTACCAAAGAAAGGTTTCTAAGCTTTTTAAGAACTTTGCCTCAAGAGTAAATGATGAGCCAAGCATGGTGGTGCACACCTGTAATCCCCATGATATGGGAGTCTGAGGCTTGAGGATCACAGGTTCAAGGCCAGTCTCAGCAGCTTAGTGAGGCCCTGAGCAACTTAGCAAGACCCTGTCTCAAAATAGAAAATAAAGGGGGCCGGAGATGTGGCTCAGTGTTTGAGTACCCCTGTGTTCAATCTCTGGTCCCACCTGCCCTGCCCCCCATAAAAAAGTAGAGTAAATGATAAAATCACTCATCTTTGGTAATTGTGTGGAACTTGGTTTATAAATATATTAAAACTATTCAGCTGTACACTTTACATTGGTGAATTTTATTGTATGTGAATTATGTCTCGAAGCTATTTAAGAACCCTTCCCCCCTATAAAATAAATGATGAAACCCAATTAGGGTAACATCTACTTAGCCTCTAAAGAACAACTTTCAAGTTTTCAAATGAAGTGGGTATTATATCTGGTTTGTTCTCTACTACATCACCAGCATAGTAATAGGGAGTCAATTTTTGTAGAAAGAATAAATGAATAGAATGAATATTCAATGAGTATTTAATAGGTCCACTGTGGATATTTTAAAACCCAACACACACTTTTAAATGACCTAATAAAGATGCATAATTGGTAGAGCAAAAAAAAAAAAAAAAGAAATGGGAAAGAAAGCAGCAGGGGAAGGGGGTCAGATATCATTAATGATATAGGGAAGATCAGTGGAGAAGAAGTAAGAGAATGAGAGGCATGCAAGGAGGGGAAGGGGAAGATGAATGGAATGAATTTAACAAATCATGTTATATTCATACATAAAAGATGCCAAAGGGAATTTTACTTTTATGTATATGTAGAAGAAAGGAAGTTTTAATAGAGTAGAGGAAGGAGAATAGGAGAAGGGGGCAGGGGAAGAAAAGGGGGCCATTGGGGTTTGAAATCAAATTCTTGCATGTGTGATTTTGTCAAAACGAACCCATTACTGTATAATTATTTATTTATTTGTTAGCAAATAAATAAATAAATATAAAAGATGCATAATTTGGCAGATTTATTATCCTCTTCTAAATACTTACTGAAAATAGTCACATAACTGTTCAATTTAGTAGTAGAAAGTCTATTTAAAGTGAACCATAATGCTATCTATCCTACCTCCATTCTTGCCACCCTTCCCCCCCGCATTATGCATCATCATTCATTTATCAGAGAGACCATTCGGCCTTTGGATTTTGGGGATTGGCTGATCTCACTTAGCATAACAGTCTCCAACATCATCCATTTACCTACAAATGCCATAATTTTATTCTTCTTTATGGCTGAGTAATATTCCATTGTGTATATATACCACAGTTTCTTTATCCATTCATCTACTGAAGGGCATCTAGGTTGATTCCATAATCTAGCTATTGTGAATTGAGCAAGTGTGACAGATACCATTGCCCTGTGTACATGCATGAACGCACAGATGGTGTGACTCTACTTTGTGTACAACCAGTGAAACAATAGCTGTACTCCATTTGTGTTATGAATCAATAAGTAAATAAAAAATAAATAAATAAAAAAAAGTGAACCATAACTTTAGTCTTTCCCTTAATATTCCACAGTGTAGTAGTAGTAATTTTAATCACTGATATAATAGCTTTCCATTGTCATGACAGAATACCTGAGATAAGCAATTTAAAAGTAGGATTTATTTAGCTCACAGTTTAAGAGGTTTCAGTTCATGTTTTCTTGACTCTGTTGTTTTTGTGGTGGAGTAAACTGCTCACCTTATGGTGTCCAGAACAAAGGGGTGAGGGTGGGGCTTGAGGAGAGTGTATGTGTGTAAGTAGAGGGGCTAGATCCCAGTAAACCCATCAAGTGCATGTCCCCAATGATCTAGCTTCCTTCCACTTGCCCCCTGCTCCTGAAACTTCCACTACCTGATAATAGCACCATAGGCTTGTGACTTAGCCTTTAACACATAGTCTTTGTGAGGCATTTAAGATCCAAACCATAACAACTGACTTTATTGTTTTTGGGTCTTGATTTCTTCATTCCAAAGTACTCTGAGAACACAAAGGGTTAGATCCCTGTACTAGATTTGAGGTGAATCTTCAATGTCATACAGTATTACTGGGGACCTTTTTTGACCACTAAGTGATCTTTTTAGGTCACATTGCCAGTGAAAAGAAGCTGTTTTTAAACTTCTATGTACTAAGTCCTTTACTATTATAGCAGTGCAGTATAGTTTTCTTAGTGGACAGAAGTGAGTGGTAGGATTCTTATAGATTCTTGGTAGGTGTGCTAAATTCTTGTGAACAGAAGACATTCCTGTAGGAAGTAATTTCTAGTACGTGAATTCTTTGTATGCCATACAATATTCATAATATACAATGAATAAAAGTTTAAAGAAAACACCTTACCCATATAGATCAGAATCTATCATACTTTTTCTGTGTTCTATTTTGGCTACAGCACCAGGTCATGAGGCAAAAGAAAAAAAAAAGTACATGCTAGTAATTGCAGTGTTTGAATAATTAAATGATATTTAAAACTTTTCTCCTCTGTGTCACATCATTATGGAATGTTAAGGGAAGGAAAGACTGAAGCTATTATAACAACTGATTAGTTATACTTTTTACCCAAAGTTTTTAATAAAGTATAGGATAAAGGCATGTTAGGAGCCAAAATATTCATCTTTATTAGATCATTATAAAGTGTGTTTTATGTTTTATGTATCCATAATTAACCTTCTGTTCAACACTGAGGAAATAATAATGAAGAACAGGTACTGGGGAATTTTATCACCCAGCATGATTTCTATTGTATTATATCTAATACCAATAGAATTTATTGTTATTCAGTAAAGCTAATATCCAAGTTTGCTATAAGGTTTGGAGTCATTAAAATATTTTCAATAATCATATGAAATTGTTTCTAAAAGGTATCACATGTTTTCCTTAGGCTGTATTAAACAGCTTGAATGTTTTATTATTAACTATTACTAATGTGAAATATCATACTATTTATATATTTAGGACATATCAAATTGGGCAGGGCCCTTTGTTCTACATTAAACGGTCTCTAGATGACCACTGATTTTTAAAAAAATATTGTTTAATTGTGAATGGACACTATGCCTTTATTTTACTTATTTATATTTATATGGTACTGAGGTACAGGGCCTCACACATGCTAGGTGAGCACGTTACCACTGAGCCACAACTCCAGCCCCTGACCATTAATTTTTAATTTCACTTTCTTATGAGTATCTTTGTTACATAATAAACTACCCTCAAATTTAGTGTCTTTAGAATAGCCACAATTTTATTTGTGATTCTACAGATCTGCAGTTTGGTCAGGGCTGAACCTAATAGTTCTTCTTACCTCTCTTGGGATCAGTCATGCAGCTATAATCACAGTCTTCTGGCTTTGCTTGGGGCTGCATGGTTGTATCACATATTAAGCTCATTGTTGGCTTCTGTTGTCACTGTTGTGCTCATGTTGGCTGGGTCAGGTTTCTTTGCATAATAATCTCAAGATTCCAAGAGATAGAGGAGAGCCCTAGAGTTGGAAGTTGTACATTTTCACTTTTTCACATTCTTTTGATCAAAGCAAATCATATGGCTAACCTATAAAGGGAGGAAAATAGATCTTTATCTCTGTGGGAGGAGCAGCCATGTCAAATGGTAAAGAAGTGTGCCTAAAAGGATAGGAGAAATTGTTCTGTCCATCTTTGCAAACAATCATTTTAACCACTTTTTTTTTGCTCCTCTTTCACTTTCAACTCTAATTTCATTTTTATTTTTATTTTTTTGCCTCCCCTAGCATGTCCTTTCTTCTTTTTCTCTTCAGTGCTGAATTGGTAATTGTATTTTTGAAAACATTTTGCCCATTGCCAAATATATGTAAACCAAAAACAGACCTACCTTGAGAGTGGTCCTGAGATAATTCTACTACAAATCAAGGGTATGATGGTGGTGGGATTTCCCTTTCTCATTTTTTTGTTTTTGAGACAGGAATATGGTGGGGAGAACACAGGGGGTTATTCTACCCTCTTTTTTTTTTTTTTTTTTATGTACGGAGATGGTTTTTTTTCAAACAATCTTAATATACTCCCAGAGTTTTACAGAGCCTACCAGGAACTACTGTGTGGCATGAGATGGGAGACAAAGCAGAACATTTCTGTGTTCATTTGTTTTATTTAGTTTTTGCTGGTCTGATTTTGTTTGAACAAATTTCTTAAAGAAACAAGACTTTATAACCAGGATTTTAGGTAATTGGTCTTGTTGGCTAGCTGAATTTTGGATATGTGAAGTTAATTATATGTCAAATGATTTATGGTCTTACACAAATATTTTTGCCTAAGACATTTCTAAAATATATTTTCTAACTGGGGAATTTAAATGTTTCAATTTTATCAAATACTTTAAAATGAGACTTTAAAAATATATTCTAGAACATAATAATCTCAAATTTAGAGCATCAGTTATACAAAAAATAACATTACATAAAATTAAGGATTTATTCACATCTAAGGAAGCTGTCTTTATAACAAAAAAGCAAAATAAAAAGGGTTTCAGTATACTGAAAGAGACATATCATTTATTCCACCAAGAGTAGATCTTTTAAAAATATTAAAAGCATTAATCTTTATCAGGAATTAGCTATTTATTTAAAAGAAAAGGAAATAATTAAAAAGTTATAGAGCATATTTTTAAGGATATAAGTTTAAATTTTAAGAAGAGTTCAGGGTTGGGGCTGTAGTTCAATGGTTGAGTGCTTGCCTAGCATGTGTGAGGTACTGGGTTTGATCCTCAGCATCACATAAAAATAAATAAATAAATAAAAGATAGTATGTTTATCTACAACTAAAAATATCAAAAAAAGTGTTCATACGTGTTGCTATGAATGTGTATGTGCTTGAGGTCTGGACCTGTCTGGAGCTTAGAGATAGTTCTATTTCTGTATGCCCCCAGGTATGGCTTGGATGACAATTGGGTATGTAGAACACTAATTGAGGCTGTGTCTCTTGTAGTTCTGACCTACTAAGGGATCAAGGTAATAGAGGTTATTATCTTATGTTTGAAGGGAAAGTTTTATAGAGGAATGATTAGTTTCTTATAAAAGCATGAATTAATGTATATAATTTAGAGAAAGACAAATTTCAGATAATGAGAATTATAAAAAATGAATTTCAAATAGAACTGTCTAAAAATGATTTTGTTGCTTGGTGAAGTTGAGAATTTTCTGTTCCAGATAATGATTAAGCAAAAGCTAGATACAAATCTACTTATGGTCATTGCAGAAGGAATTCATCCAGCAGATGAAGGATTAGAGAGTCCTGAGGGCTTTGTCAGTGCTTAAGATTGTATGTGTGTTCCAACTCTACTTCTTCTAGGTCAGTGATTCCAACTGGGGAAAATTTTGTTCACCCTCCAAGAAATATTTGGCAATGTTGGAGATGTCTCGGTTGTCATTACTGGGGGTTCAGTGACAGGGGTGCTATCTAGTGGGTAGAGCCAAGGAGTGCTGTTAACTACCCTTTAGTTCAGGACCAGGCCACTTCCCCAAGTGGCATAAAATTATTCACCCCCCAGAGTCACTCATGCTGATGTTGAAAAACTTTGCTTTAGGGATTTGACGGAGTAAGTGACGTAGGTGATATTGTTTAATCTTTAAAACTAGACTAGCCCTGAAGTTATTATGCCAGCCTTAGGGATAGAAGAGAAGTAGGAAACACTTTCAACAAATTCTTGCCATGCTCATCATACCACCAATTTTTTTGCCACTATACCACCCCTCTGGACCTGTCCTCTCTAAGGACTCTTGGTATTATTAGGCTTAGCATCCTTGGACCCTGTTCTTCAACATCTACTCTGTTACCTAGATAATCTACGAAATGAAAACACCAACAAATAATTGATTTAACATTATTTTCTTCGGATGATAATGCCTGTCTCTCAGTTTCTCTCCCAGGGATTCAGAGTGACCCTGCCTCTCAAGATTTCCCCTTATCTACTCAGAGATCTAGAAAATGTACCATAAAATCTGCAAACTTTCATTCACATAAAACAATAAAGCACATTTTATTATAGCAAGACAATGTAATTCTTCCCTAGTATCTATTCAAAATTATTTAAATAAAATTCCAAGACATCAGAAATATTTGCATGCATTTTTATGTAGCTAATAAGAGATAGCAACTCTGAGGTAGATTAAAATATCCATGGGAACATTTTGAGTACCGGAAGTTATACTAAGTGGTTTACAATCATTTGGGTAAAGATCAGTTAACTCGTATTAGTCAGCTTTGCACTAGCATAACAAAATGCTATAGGCTGAATTGTTTAAATAGCAGGATTTATTGCTGTTTCTTCACTTGGCCTGTCCTCTTTGCATGTGAAGAAAGAGCCAGAGAGAGCCCAAGAGCAATTTGGTGTCTCTTCCTCTTATAAAGATACTACCAGTGTTGTTGGATTCAGACCAAGCCCTTAAGACCTCAATGAACTCACTTAACCTGAATGACCCTAAGTGTCCTATCTCTAAATGTAGTCACATTGGGGTGTATGGGTAGGACTTTAATATGAATTTTTTGGAAAGGACAAAATCAGTCTGATTATCAGTTTTATACATATGATACTGAGATGAGATAGGCCCTAGTTTTTTGTTGGAACTTAATTGATATAAATAAACCGCTCTGATGTTATGTTTCGTAATTTATAGTGGCATAACAAACTGAAATGGGATTCAAGTGTCACTGTATTATAAGATAATGAGAAAACTTTTCTTTGTTATTGATTCTACTTACTACTAATTATCTGGGATAACAAATTGGAGGATTTAATTTTGCTCAGGTAGATATCAATGCATGAAAAGGTCTATGTTCTAATGAAATTTTTTGAAGTTGAGTAATTAGCAATATTTTAGTGTTTACTTTTCATTAAAATCTGGTCACTTTAAACTCTTTTTTATAAAAAATGAAATCATGCTTCTACAAATGTCTGTTTATACTTTGGCTTCTAACCTGATTAATATGAAGGAAATATATGCTTAGGGTATTAGACACTGAGACAGTGTATACCAGGAACCACCTGCTTTCCTTAGGGGCATTTTCTATTAAAATATTAATCACACTATTTGTTGTTAAATGCAGAATTTCCATGAGAAAGTTTTGGCTAACCATACACCCATACCTCATTTTTGCCATGCCCTATATTTAATATGCTCAAGAGTACATTTAGAAATGCTCTTCAGAATGTTGCAGTTTCCACTCCCAATTAGTCTGGTTTATTGGAACTAATTAAATTTTGAAGACTGAGAAGGGCCCATCATATCAGTTTCTAAATACTTTGGATGTTGTGATGTTTTAGTCAGTTTTTTCGCTGCTATGAGTTAAAGACCCAACCAGAACAATTATAGAGAAGAAAAAGTTTATTTGGGGGCTCATGGTTTCAGAGATCTCAATCCATAAATAGTAGACTCCATGCCTTGGGGCTCGAGGTGAGGTAGAACATCTTAGTGGAAGAGTGTGGCAGAGGGAAGCAGGTCACATCATGATCAGAAAGCAGCGAGAGGTCTCCATTTGCCAGATACAAATATATGAGCAAAGCCATGCCCTATTCCCACCTCCTCCAGCCACACCCTACCACTTCAGTTACCATTTAATTCCTATCAGGATTAATTCACTGATTGGGTCAATAATTTGTCCTCTGAACCTTCTTGCATTGTCTCAGACATTAGCTTTTAGGAGACAACTCACATCCAAACCATAACATGTGAGGAATGGATTTTGAAGATTTTCTTTCTTTTCTACTTCTAATCATCTTTCCAGCATGATGATACAGAATCGTTTGGCTTTGCTGAGATATAGTGTTTATTCATCTCATTCTAACTTTATGCATTTACATAATGGTATTTAGACAAGGTGTTTTAAAAATGTTTCACAGATAATTTTCTACAAGACTTATAAATTTTTATTTTGAGAAGAATTTAGCTTTCTATGCTCTAAAATACCTTAAAAGTAAACACTTAAAAAAAACTACACCAAAGAAATAACCAATTTTTTTAGAAAAAATTTTATTTTATTTAGTGACAGGGTCTCACTGAGTTGCTTAGCACCTCCCTATTGCTTAGGTTGGCTTTCAACTCATCATCCTCCTGCCTCAGCCTCCTGAGCCACTGAGGTTACAGGTATGTGCACCACACCTGGCCCAAGACTATGATTTTTATGAGTGACTGAAATGAATGTGTTTGATCTTAACCATGAAATTTATGTCAAGTATGTCTGTGTGTCCATTAGCCTGAAGTTTCAAAGAACTTCTTTGGAATATAACCTAGAGTAAGTATTGCATTAATGTTAGTGTTGTTTTAAAATGAAAATAATTATGGTTGTATTCATAAAAGAATTCAGAAGAACCAAACTAAAACTCTGTGTCTATGCTAATTGCTCCCCCAGAAGAAAATGAATGTATTACAATTATTATTAAGAGAAAGTTTCAAAAACCCTTGTCTAATGTGTCCCCCATGCCCCCATGCCAGGGTCTCATCCATGCTAACTCTACCACTGAACTACAGTCTCAGCCTCTCTTCGTATATCTTTCTTCCCTCCCCTACCCTCCTCTCCCCTTCCCTTCCCGAATCTGTCTTGTTGATCAGAGAGGGAAAAGAAGAAAATGAAGGATTGTTAAGCCTGTCCAAAACAGCTTAGAGCCTTGATCTGTTGTTTCTTTAAAAAAGCATGGGGAGCTTGAAGGAAAAATCTTGTGCATAGACAAATTGAGGGGACAAATTGTTGAAAAGTCTAGGTTCCACAATAAATTGAATTGAAAAATACTTCTATAGTTCATCTGACTTAGAATCTAAGCGTGTACTTTAAGACTTCTTTAATTGTGCTTTAATACTTCTTTTAATGTTCATTAGAGAAAAATGTTAGTTCATGACCTTTCCTGCCTGAAGAAGTGGCAATCAGTAGGAACTGAGTATGCAAAGAAGAATCTGCAAATGGATATAAAGGCTGAGAACCACACCAGATATGAGCAATACCATGCCTAATCAAGGAAGGATTTTCTTACATGAATTCTGGAATGAGTATAATATACACAAGGAGCTGGCAGATGGCTTGAGTGTAGGCATAGGACGCACAATTTGAAAGAACTCAGTGACATTCCAGTATACTAAAACATGAGTAATATAACCATATGCTGTGTTTCAAGCAACATTAAAGAGATTATGTATCCCTCTATTGTTGATTGCTGATTTTTCGTGGATTATGTATTGGGATTGAATTGGCTCTCAATGGACACCTAAAAAATTTGGAACTCAGCTGTAGGGCAGCTGTTGGAATTTCGTGCATATAACAGTATAGTTTGATCAAATGGTGAGTGAGTGCTATGTTGCCAGCTGTTTAGTGAACAATAATCTTGACACTAATGGTCTATCTTACCTTAATGAAATGATAAAAATTGGAATTGCATACTCGTATGTGCTATTTGTATATGGCCTTGCTGTGACCTTTTAAAGTAATCTGGAAGATCTTATATATGTATTTATATTTTTAAAGTCCGAAGGAAAAACATCACCCTTAGCCTGTATCTTATTCTTATCTGAGGTTAATGGGAATACCACCCTTTGAATGAAAATAGCAAAATTACTACATTGTCTGTTTATAACATGGAGGCTTCACTTGAGTGACCTGTCTACTTTGCCCTGCTGAAAACACAATATTTTTTCAGCTGCAACTTAGCTCTGAGTTCATATAGCAACTTTCTCTTCTACCTCCTCCATGTGGCTGAATGACGTGTGAATTTTATCCCCTAAATTGAAAAAGTAGCATGTTTGGCAGCTTAGAATAAAGAATGGTCCCTTATATAGTTATATGAACACATTGGAAAGCTGGCATTGCAATTTATCCTCTCATCTTTCTCCATATGTAAACAAGTGAAGTTTTTAACTTTTATTTGTAATATTTGGATTACTTATTTTGGAAATTTAAAAATTATATTTTAGACCAGCTTTTCTTCACTAGAACAAATATTTTATAGAAGTTTTGAAGATTATGGAATTTTCTTGTCACCTTTACTTTTCTTAAATCTGATTCATTATGTAAATAATGAACTCCTTGACACATACTTGAACTTACTGTTTTATTTGCTGTACATGAAAATAGTGGGTGTTTCCTAATTAAGTTGAATGAAATTTGTAAAAGGTATAAATATTTTAGGGAATATTAAAAAGTCATTGAGAGAGTTCACGACACGCCTAGGCTTTGGGATTCATGTGGTTTCAAAATCTGGCTCAATCATACAGCTATGTGTGTCCTTCCAAAACTCATCTCCAAGGTGGTGATAATAATCCCTGCATTGTAGGACTGTTTGGAAAATTACATGAAACTGTGTGTCAAGCTCTTAATATGACATGTGAGAGATAGTGACTATTCAACAACATTGGCAATTAATGCTGTTATACTATCATTTTAATTACAATTATATTGAAGTCTGAAGATTCTTCTTATTACTCTGCTTATAAAAATATTGGAGGCATTGTGAGGATTCTTTTTTTATTTAATTTTTTTGATTCATTGTACACAAATGGGGTACAACCTTTCATTTTTCTGGTTGTACACAATGTAAAGTCACACGGTTTGTGTAATCATACATGTACATAGGGTAGTGATGTTTGTCTCATTCCATTATCTTTCCTTCTCCCCACCTTCTCAATTCCCGCTGCACAATCCAGCGTTCCTCCATTCTTCCCTAAACCCCCCACTCCCATTATATATCGTTATTCGCTTATCAGAGAAATCATTCAGCCTTTGTTTTTTTTGGATTGGCTTATTTCACTTAGGATAATATTCCCCAACTCCATCCATTTACCTGCACATGCCATAATTTTATTCTTCTTTATGGCTGAATAATATTACATTGTGTATATATACCACAGTTTCTTTATCCATTCATCTATTGAAGGGCATCTAGGTTGGTCCCACAATCTAGCTATTGTGAACTGAGCGGCTATAAACATTGATGTGTCTATGTTACTGTAGTAGACTGATTTTAAGTCCTTTGGGTATAGGCTAAGGAGTGGGATAGCTAGGTCAAATGGTGGTTCCATTCCAAGTTTTCTAAGGAATGTCCACACTGCTTTCCAGAGTGGCTGCACCAATTTGTAACTCCACCAGCAATGTATGAGTGTGCCTTTTTCCCCACAATAGCCACTAAACCAGCATTAATATGAATACAATATTTACCATAGGCAGGATGATATAATTGAAAGCCTCAAATTTGAAGTTAGACACTCCTGGCTTTGAATTTGAGTTTAGCCACATAAATATTCTGTGATTTTAGGTGAGTAACTTATCTTCTGAGTCCAAATGCCTCATCTTTAAAAGGGAAGTGATTAAATAAAGAGCCACTTAGAAGATTAGAGATAATATCTTTTAAAGTACCCAGTGCCTGGTACTATTAATACATAGTAGTTTATTATTATTGTTTTATGCATCTACTTTCTTTTTCTCTTTATTGTCTGGTCCCTTTTATTTATATATTTTTATTTACCTTCATCTATCCCTCTTTGATGATTTCTTTTGGCTCTTTACTCTTTCCACATTTATTTCCTTCCTTTTCTGTTTTGAATTTTTTTTTTGTGGCTTTTAATGACCAATTAATTACCATGAATTAGAGGAATTCGTATGGTGGGGGGAGGAGCAACTAAATATCTTAGTAACTTTTATATATTAATCATTGGCTAAATTCTATGCCCAGCAAACTGTATTTCCTTTACATGATAATAACAGATATGAACAAAGGGCTATGTGTGTTTGATTTAAAATATCTCATTGGTCGTTACACTCTCTGCTCTGAGAGTATACTGTGAATGAGAGTTTTGTTTAGTGACTGAATTCATCTTGATCTTTACTTGACTATTAAGTTTTCTTTTAAAAATTTTAACAAGGTTAGATTTTTCCACATGTAAATCTTTATCTACAGTCCTTCAATTAGTAAGTTGTTTTAAACTGTTTATTTAAAAAAAAAGCCAGAAAATTAGCATTTTGTTATAACAAGGTCTATAATTTCCAGGTTGTATTAGTTACTAAATATTGAAAATTGCCAGTTATACACTGTTATTTAATTTTCACAGAAGATGAGACATAACTTACCTACTTACCACGAAAGGATATGGTATCATATAAGCTATACTCCCCAGACACTATGTTTCTACAACTGGAAAATTTCAAGGTTAATAAGTTGCCAGACTCTCTTTACTGACCTTGAAGACATAAATCAAGAATGTTAGCAGTACAAGGTGAGACTGGGCCAAAGTTTCTTGTCTTACTGTAATTTCCCACACATAATTCAGTCAAAGTAATTTTATTTGCTTGATATAAACAAATTCAAAGATTTACTTATTACATATTAATGACAATTTGCTTTGAAATAAATTTGTTGAGCACTGCAAAAATTGGCTCCTAGGATGACAGAATTTTGGTGGTGTTAAGGATCCTAGAGATTAACAACTTTTTACAGATGAAAAAGTTAAGGCTTAAAGAATGGAAGAGAGTTTTATTAAGTTTACAAAGCAATTCACTAAAAAGATGGACTCTACGTTATGTGAATTTTGAAGTGTACAAGGATTTTTAAAAAATAATGCTATTTAAAATTATGCATTATCTAAAGTTGAAAATGCTTAGCATTATCAAAAGTTTAGTTTTTTTTTAATTCTGAGCAAAAAAAAAAAAAAAAACAACACTAGAAGCATCATAATGCCTGATTTCAAATTATATTTCAGAGCCATAGTCACAAGCATAATGTGGTACGAGCATCAAAACAGACACATAAGCAGTGGAATAGAAGACATAGAGACAAATCCACATGGATAAAGTCCTCTGATCCTTGACAAAGCACCAAAAACGTATGTTGGAGAAAAGACAGACTTTTTAACAAATGGTGCTGGGAAAACTAGATATCCATGTATAGAAGAATAAAATTAGATCCCTGTCTCTCACCCTGCATAGAAGTCTACTCAAAGTGGATGAGACACCTAGGAATTAGAACAGAAAATCTGAAGGATAAACATGCTGGTTTTGTTTTGTTTTGTTTTACAACTGTAGCTCATAGGGTCGACACTCCTACAGATAGGTGCAGGCAACACCTTCCTCAACAGGATTCCTAAAGCTCAGGAAGTAGTGTCAAGAATCAATAGATGGAATGGCATCAAATTAAAAAGCTTTGCATAGCAAAAGAAACAAGAACATGAACAGAAAACTTGCAGAATGGGAGCAAATCTTTGCTATCTACTCTTCCAACAGGAGATAAATATCCAGAATATATAAAGATCTAAACACAATCTTAAGATACACACATGCACACATCCCCCACGAAAAATCCAGTCCATAAATGGGCAAATGAACGAAACAGACATTTCTCAAAAGAAGAAGTACAAATGACTGACAAATACATGATTAAAAAAGTTCAACGTCTGTAGCAAACAGGGAAATGCAAATCAGAACTACACTGAGATTTCATCTCACTCCAGTTAGACTGACAGTCATCAAGATTACAAGTAATAATGCTGATGTGGATGCAGAGGGGTAAAGGGACTCAAAGGAACTCTTAAATACTCTTGGTGGGATTGTAAATTAGTATCATCACTTTATGGCAATCAGTATGGATGTCAAAAGTCTAGAAATAGAAGAACTATATGACCTTGCTGTACCAGTACTTATCCAGAAGAATTAAAGTCCGTATACTACAGAGATGCATCCAAACCCATGTTTTTAGTATCTAATTCACAGTAATCAAGTTATGAAATCAGCCTAGGTTTCTGGCAGTAGATGAATGGATAAAGAAAATGTGGTAGATAAACAGTAGAATTTTTTTCACTGGAAAAGAGAATGAGATTATGTCATTTGTAAGAAAATGGAACTGGAGAATATCATGTTGAGCAAAATTATACTGACTCAGAAAGTTAAGGGTCATATACTGTCTCTCATATGTGGAAACTAGAGAGAAAACAGGTAACAAAGGAATCTCACAAAAATAGAAGAGAAACCAGTAGATCATAGGAATAGGATCAGGAAAAAAGAATGAAGGAAGGAAAAGGGAAGGTACTGAGGAATTAAATTCACCAAATTATGCAACGTGCTTGTACAAATGTGTCACAGTGAATCACACTGATATTCATAATTCTTAGGTACCAACTAAAATTTTAAATGTTAAAAATTCCAGCTTTTAATAAAGCTCATGAATAGGAGTACTATTCCATTTCTTGAAAGATGCTGCTGTAATTAGAAACTACCATCATTATCAAAAGCCTTATATAATATATAAAGAATTGACCCCTGCATGCAGTTAAATAAAGTTTTTGCCTTCTAGAACTTAAGGATGTTTTATGTTACAGAGACATAAAGTATATGGAGTCCTCCCCACCCATTGATTAAATGCACTGAATGATCGAAATAGCAATATAATCAGGAGCTTTGGGGGAATACTGACTATAGGATAAAGTGTTCTAGAGTACTGGATTGGAATGGTTTGCTAATATACCTGCATTTCGCCCAAATAGAGCTCCTAAGGGCAGAGGAATCAATATAGTTTTCCCTAGTATGCTGGTAATACAGCAGATATTGAATAAATAAGTAAAAAAGTGTGAAAACTTGTGGTTCCTTGTCTATTCTGTTTCACTTCAAGATAATGAAAGCTCCTGATAATCTGGAGCTTATCTCTGTATTTCTCTTTCAAGGTGCTGAGTTATAAAGCGTTAGAAACAATTTTTATTGGACAAATGGGTGGATACAGGCTAAAAGATGAATGAAATACGTGTGTGGCAAGAGGAAATTTATTACTTCTTTTCTAGAACAGAGAAAGTTTCAGTATTTATTTTGGTGGTAGAAGGAATAGAACCTCTCTGAACATGAGGGGCATATGGGCTTGATGAGTAGTGAAGGCTAGGTAGCAAAGACCGTCATTGTTTTTGATCATGTTCAAGAAAGAATGGTCAAAGGCACTGGGATCAGGGATAGAAAACATTTAATTGAGTATGTTAAAGAAAAACAGAAGAGTTTTTTGTAGAAAGTATATACATAGACTTAAAATTACTAGTATATATGTTTTAACCATTTAGAAGTTTAAATGCTTAAAACAGCTTTAGCATAGTCACATGGAGCCATATTTACATTTTTTATTTTTCTCTTTATTTTAAAGATTTAAAAGTAGTCACATATTTTGATTTTGCTATTTCGTTACTGCCTTGAGAGGCACAGTTTGCATGTAATTCTGTATGAATAGCGATGACAGCAGTAATAGTTTTTCCTGAGAAATCTATATTCTCTATAAGCAGGAAGCAATGTATTGTAAATCAGCCACTCCCTACAAAGTCTTTCCACAGAAAACAGTATTTTTTAATTCCATGTTACTTGTTTTATTTTCTATACCTTGTTGCTCTTTTTGGCTTTGTACATTATGAGATTACCTTTATGTGATAATTTTATTTAACCACCTTTTTTTGTTAATAAAATTTAAATTTCTATATTTTCATATAAGTATATTCAGTTTCAAAAAACCAAAATGGTTTCTGAAAAGATACCAACCTAACCTAAAATGGACAAAAGATATGAAAAAGCTAAACTAACAAATCAAAAAGATAAACAAAGAATTGGGACCAGGGATGTATTTCAGTGTAGATGACTTGCCTACTAGATGAATGCACAAGCCTTGCATTCAATCACCAGATCTACAAATAAATAAGTGAATAAATAACTAATATAAAAATAAACAAATGGTTATAAACCTGGAGGATGATCAATTTCACTCATAGGAGGAATGCAATTATAATGTGAGGTAGCATTTCCTTCACCCATTAGATTGGCAACTATAAAGTAGTTTGATTATAGCACAGTTTTTATGGATATAGGGAAGTAACTGGTATAGGGAATGCCTAGTTTCATAAACTGTTGGTGGGAATGTATATTGGTATGGCCTTCTTAGAAGTGCAATTTGGCAAAAATTTAAAATATACCTGCACTTACCTCCAGCAAGAATGACAATTATTAAAAAGACAAAAGATAACACTTGCTGGTAAAGATGTAGAGAAAAGGAAACCCTTGTACACTGTTGATGGAAATGTAAATTCGTATAACCAGACATACCATAAGGTCCAGGAGTCCCACTACTAGGTATGTAACTGCAGGAAATGGAGTCAGTCTTTCAGAGAGACATTTGCATTCCTCTGTTCATCACCTAAGACCCCTCCTTTCCCCCTTACCTAAGGATAAAGGAGCTTAAAAATTGTAAAATTCCCCCTCACCAGGCACTAGCCTACCATGTTCTCATTGTGTTGGTATTCCAAATAATTCATTTTCCTTACCCCCCAAAATAAATAGATTACAGTTAAATATGAATAAGAAATTCTGTTGTGCCATTTCACAGTAGGGTAACTACAGAAAACAATGTTCTGTACATTTTAAAAAGCTAGAAGAAAGGGTTTTAAAAGTTTTAGCCATAAAGAAATGATAAATGTTTGAGGAGATAGACATATTGAACCTGATTTAAACATTAAACAATGTACACATGTATGAAAACATCACATGATACTACATTAATATGTACAATGTTTTTATGTACCAATTAAAATTAACTTTAAAAATACATTTATTCTTTGACATAGTGAATCCAATTCTAAGAATTTACTCCAATGATGTAAGGTCATGATTACAAAATGTATTTTTATATTAAATTTTGTTTTATGAACTCCAAATATTTTTTGCAGAATATTTTAAATATACTTCAGCATATCATATGTGTTTGTATGTGAGCATAAAACTTTTAAACAGTATAAAGCAATGTCTTTATTTGTTATGTATCTGGGTTCAAAGGTATATACATACATACTCAAAATTCTACACACAGTCCAGACATCTGGGTAAAAGAGAATATTATTTTCATTGTGGTTTTGTTGTTTGTGTTTCTATTTGAATTTTGTTTTTATTATGTGCATGTATTACTTGTTTTAAGTTTCAATAGCTTTTTTGAGATGAGTGTATGTGGTATAAAATTTACCAGTTTAAAGTTTGAGTTCTCTGAGCTTTTCTTACGTTTACACGAGTTGTGTGTGTATCCATTCCTGCAGTCTAATTTTAGATCCTTTTTATCCCCCATAAAAGAAATCATACATCCATTATTAGTACATCTTCATTACTCCTTACTTTCTCACCTCTAGGCAACTATTATTCAACTTTCAGTAAGTAAATTTGCCTATTTTGGAATTTCATATAAATGACGTGATATGACATGTGACTGGCTTCTCTCACTTAGCATAGTATTTTTGAGATTCATCCGTGTTGTAGCTCAACAGACATTTTTTAAATTTAAAAAATATTTTTTAAAAATCAAAGTTAAAATAGTGGTTTTGATATTACAAATTTAAGTATATTTCACAATGCTTATATGGTTTGGAATTACAGAGAAATTATTTATTGCAAATAGGTACCAATTATTGAACACCTGCGATGTACTAGTCACTTTATTATGCTTTTTTGTGTGTTTTGTCATAGTATTTAATCCTTATAGCATATGTAATAGTATGCATTGTTTCTACAAATGAACAAATGAAATATTATCATTATTTTTTTGTGTTGAGTTGTGAAGTATAAAAATGTTGTGATGTATAAAGTTATCCATGTATAGACACATACTTTACAACCAGAATTAAATTATGTAAAGTACGTAACAAACACTTTTACAACACACAGTAAAAAATCATTCCCTAGCTACAGATGTCCAATGGAACATTTTGTAGTGATGAAGATGATCTATACCTGTTCTCCCTATGATAAACATTACCACATATGCTGATTGATTACTTGAATAATGGCTAGTGTGAATGAGGAACTGAATTTTAATATTTAATTTTATTTAGTTTAAACTTAAATAACTACATTCTGCTTCTGGACAGAATTGTCTTAACAGTGATTGTATTTTTACTGTCCCAATTAAACAGAGCAGTTGAAAAAAGGACAAAATACATGAAACAATGGTTTGTAAGAACATAGATATTAAGCACTGAAGGCCAGGGATCCCTGAGACATGGAAATGAATGAAATGAGCTTATTATCATTCTAGTTTATACTTTTGAGAGAATTTCTAGGCATGAGTCAAAGAGGAGTCACTTACACAAAGTCCACAAGACTTTCTGAGTTGAGAAAATAAAACAGAAAGATTGGGCAGACCATGCTGGAAAAGAGTTCACAGGACAGAGGAATAGATAGAAAAGTACTCTACTTATTATGGATTAGAGCATGAGTATGAGGAAACTACCTCCAGGCCAAGACAAAAACCAAGCTAAAGGATTATAGTTTCTTAATGGAATGACTGGCACTTAAATAGGGGTAGGACTACTATCTGTTTCTATGAACTGGCCATACTGGAAAACTGCAAAGAATCATATGGCATTGGGTAAGGTTTTATCTCAGTAACTGGTAATAATTAATACTGCTCCTAGATTGAGCACTATTACAGTCCCGCCTAAATATCTTAAAAGCAGTTCCTTAAAAGAATTAAACTGTTTCCAAGTAATTTGATTGTTTTCCAGAATAAAGCTTAAGAAGATTTATGGGAATACAGAAATATCCATTTCCCATCAAGGTAAAATTCAGAACGCCCAACATCAAATAAAAAATTACCACTTAAGGCACAGAATAATTTGGCTCATAATGAGATAAATCAGTGAATTAATGTCAAACTAGAACTAACAAAGATGTTAGAATTAAGAGGCAGGGACATTATAAAGAATTGTTATAACTAAATCCTGTAGTTTCTAAAATTTAAATTAGAGACACAGAAGATAGGATAAAAACCCAAATTAGACCTCTAAAGAATAAAATTACAATGTATGAGATGCAGTGTTTACCAGATGGTGTTAATGATAGATATACATTGTGTGAGAGAATTTTAGTGAACATGTTACAATAGAAATAATGCAGCTCAGTTGCATAGCACTTGCCTTGCATGTGTGAGGCATTAGGTTTGATCCTTAGCACAACATAAAAATAAACAAAATAAAGGCATTCTGTCCATCTACAACAAAAAAAATTAGAAAAAGAAATGGTGCAAAATGAAACATGGAAAAGAAAGTTTTTTCTTCTTTTTAAACACAATGACTGAGGTGTGGGAAAATTTCAGGTGATTTGCTATGTAATTGGAATTTCTGAAAGAAAGAATAAGGAGGATAAAAAACATTTGATGAATTCACAGCCAAAATTTTTTCAAATTTAATGAAAATTGTAAACTCACATATCCAAGAAGCTTAATGAAACCTTAGTATAATAAGCACTACAAGGGCTCCCTCAAGGCGTAATAATAATAATCAAATTCTGAAGATATATTACAATGGCATCTCTAAACTACTTAAAAAAAGAAATTTGCCCCCCTTGACTTTTATACCTAGTAAAGGTACCTTTCACAATGAAATGGAAAAGAATTTCAGGCAAATACTTTCAGTGAAAAGTGACTATACCCATATCCCCAACACACACACACACACACACACACACACACACACACACATATTGGATGAGAACAATAGCACAGTTGTCAGGAGAAATGAAAATGTACTCTCTTAAGATTTTTATATTGTGTTAAGTGGCATGTCATTTGAATATAGACCATAGCAATTCATAGATGCATGCTATAAATGTTAAAACAGATATTAAAAATATTCCAACAAAGAAGAGAAAATGGAATCATTAGAAAAATTCAGTTAATCCAAAATAGGAAGAAAAAAGAAACAAAAGTAAGATAAATAGAAAAATTAATAGTAAGATGATCGATTTTAATCTACACATTCCACTAAATGCATTAAATAAAAGCAATCTAAATATCCCAATTGAGAGACATAAAAAAAGAAGAAACAACTATATGCTGCTTGTAAGCAATATATTTCAAATATAATAATCTTAATCAGTTAAAAATAAGACAATACTAAGTAAAAAGGTCTATAATTACTATCAAATGAGAAAATGCTATATCTTTTGTGAAAAATTTCTTCATTGTCTTGACTATGATGATGATTTTGCAGATGTATATTTGTGTCAAAACTTTTAAAATTCTACACTTTAAATATGTACAGTTTATGCAAATTATGGCTCAATTAAAGTTTTTAAGGCATTTAAATAGCCACAGATGTCCAATAGCTACTGCACTGAACTGTAGAGTAGTACCTGGTAAGTTTTTTGAGGGTCAAAACTATATTTAAATATCTTCTGTACCTCACAGATGCAAAGGAACTGCTTTTCTAATAAACTGCTTTTCTCATATTTATTTGATGAAGGAATCCAAGATAGAGCTAGCCTGGTAGACATGGACACATCACTTATCTTCTTAGGATCTAAGTTTTTTTATGTGGAAAGAGACGTGCTGGTTTATTTCAAGGTTCCTTTTAGCTCTAAAATTCTATAATTTGAAAAACAATATTTTTCATTTCTAACTGTAGCCTTACATTTATTTTGGAGAAGTACTTTGTTGAGACCACAATGATTTACTAAAGTAGCAGAATTAATTTAAAAGAATTAAAAAAAACCTTACTTAGTGCTATAGATTGGGTCTAGAATGTCCCTAAAAGTGCTGTGTGTTAAAGGCTTAGTTGCCAGTCTGTGGTGCTAATTGAGAGATGGTGGAACCTTTAACAAGTGGAGCCTAGTGAGAGGAAGTTAATAGAGGCAAGCATTTGAATTGTATTTGGGACCCCAGTCACAACATTCCTCTCTCTTTGCTTCCTGATTTCCAAGGTTAGCAACTATCATTGCTTTTTACTTCCTTGTCACTTCATATAAAACAGCAATATTTATTCCCTTGTACTTCTAGTTCTTATCCTACCTCATTTTCCTCCAATACTCAAAATGATTGGCTGCCATATTGTTTTGTTCCTTCATAATGTATCATACATGAATAGAAGGTAAGTTTCATAAGAGCAAGGACTTAATTCTTATTATATACTGTTGTAAATTTTAGATAACTGCCTGGCACATAGTAGGTATTCAATAAGTGTTTTATGGAATGAATTGATCAATTGAATTGAACTTAAATTTTTCTTAGATTTATTGTTTATACAAATTTTCATGTCTTGATTTTTCTGCTATGTATAAAAGAAAACTCCAATTACTGCCTATTTGAAAATAATTTCTTTCCAGAGTTATATCTGTGGGCTAGACCTTTATATCTAGATCATTTCAGTAACAAAACAAAAATAATTTACAGTATACTTGGTACTTTTATAAGTATCATCTCATTGATTCTCTCCATTAACAAAGTGAGACATTATTCTCAATTTATAGGTGAAGGATCTGAAACTTTGACAAATCATAGAAAACATTCAGACTCACAGAGAAAGAGGATTCAAATCTTATACCAAAGGTTGTGCTCTTGAACATCCCCTTGCTTTCAAATATATCATTTGTAAAAATAATTATCAGTTTAGTATAAACACAGATCAGTTTAGTATATTAAGATAAAGCATAGTAACAATTTAAGAGAAGAAGACTTTGAATATGTTCTGTTTTATTTTGATTCATTGTCCACAAATGAGGTACAACTATTGTTTTTCTGGTTGTACATGAAGTAGAGTCGCATCATTTGCGTAATCATACATCCACATAGGGTAATGATGTTTGTCTTATTCTATTATTTTTCCTTCCCCCATCCTCTCCCCACCCCTCATTTTCCTCTATACAATCCATCCTTCCTCCATGCTTGCCTCCCTCCCACCTCCCGTTATGTATCATCATACACTTATCAAAGAAATCATTTGGCCTTTGTTTTTTTGGGATTGACTTATTTCACTTAGCATGATATTCTCCAACTCCATCCATTTACCTGCAAATGCCATAATTTTATTCTTCTTTATGGCTGAATAATATTCTATTGTGTATATATACCACAGTTTCTTTATCCATTCATCGATTGAAGGGCATTTAGGTTGGTTCCACAATTTAGCTATTGTGAATTGAGCTACTATAAATATTGATGTGACTGCAGCACTGTGGTTTGCTGATTTTAAGTCCTTTGGTTTTAGGCAAAGGAGTGGGATAGCTGGGTCAAATGGTGGTTCCATTCCAAGTTTTCTGAGGAATCTCCACACTACTATCCAGAGTGGCTGCACCAATTTGCAACTGCACCATCAATGTATGAGTGTACCTTTCCCCCCACATCCTTGCCAACACCTGTTGTTGCTTGTATTCTTGATAATAGACATTCTAATTGGGGTGAGATGAAATCTTAGGGTAGTTTTGATTTACATTTCTCTTATTACTAGAGATGTTGAACATTTTTTCATATATCTGTTGATTGCTTGTAGATCTTCTGTGAAATGTCTGCTCATTTCCTTAGCCCATTTATTGATTGGGTTATTTGTAGCCTTGGTGTAAAGTGTTTTTGAGTTCTTTATAGATCAGTGCTGTATCTGAAGTGTGTGTGACTTTTGAATGGGTTATTTCAGGGCAACTAATGTAGGGGAAGCACAAAACATTGACCGTCTGGGAAGGTTGTCATTACCCAAAGGGGATAGAATGAAAAGAAATAATAAATTGAGTTTCATAATCTGGATTTAGGCCAGTAAATCATAGCCAGTAAACAGATTCACTTGATGTGACATTATAATTTATTAATGAAAAACAAAAATAATCCATATGCCTGAGGTTTCTAAAAGGAGTATAATAATCCTTAGGTATCACGAATAGGTTATTTTTGAAAACAATGGGAAGGAAAGAGAAAGAGTAAGGGGAAGGGAGGGAAAAAGAGTGAGTATCTGTGTTTATGAGAGAAAGATTATATGTAATATAATAATTGGCACATTAATACTTTTTTTAGTATTAATTGATACCAATGTTCTTTTGCCTGGGTATATATCTCTTAAGTCATGTTGGCTGTATTTATAATGCTTATCTTAAACTAAGATGGCCAACCTGACAAGCTTGATTGTAGTAGCTAACCTGTTATACTTTCTTCAAGTTGAGTAGGGATTATTTGTGTTTGAAATAGCAAAACACTGTTTTACATATTTGCTCTCATTGTGGTCAGCATTTTATAGTTGAAAGATTGCTCATCTCTTATTTGTCTGTGATGTGATGCCATTGATAATTGTTCTACTTAATTTGCACAGTTTGCATAAGAATGCATTTTACATCTTCTTGCTTCTTTGTGACTTAAAAACAGCTTTATAGAGATCCACTTTGCTGTTAAAACTAAGACTGGGGTTCTGGATTCCTCCCATGTTCCACCTTAGTATGTTTTCATATGGTTATTCTGAGGACAGCTTCTTTGATCCAGGTTTGTTGTGTGTTCATATGTTTGCTTTTAGAGGAATGGACTTTTTAAATAGGTAATATGTATTTCATAAAGGATAATTATATTTTAATGAGGTTTTCTTACAAGAATTGGCTGTCAGCTGGACTGTATTTTACATTTAAAAGAATCTGATTTTCTTGATATAATAGTTAATAGGCTTTCTGACTTATCCTTTGACTTGAATGTATAAAAGTTATTATCCTTGTTTTGAAGTTAATTGCTTCTTCAGATATTTTAACAGACAAGTTTAAAAATTGCCTGTTCCTTTCTTTGAACCCTGTTGTACTTCTATCCAATCTATATAACTTGTGTGTATGTGTGTGTGTGTTTTTATATTTGTGTGTGAACCATCCATACATACGTACATATATTTACACAAACATGCAGAGTCAACCTTCTGTCTTACTGAATTCTGTATGCATGGATTCAACCAAACATTGATTGATAATATTTAGAAAAAAAATCATCTGTACTGAAAATATATAGACGTTTTTCTTTGTTATTGTTGCTTAAAAAATACAGCCTAATTACTGTTTACATAGCCTTTATATTGTATTAGTTGTGATAAGTAATGTAGAAATGATTTAAAGTATGCACAGGGTATATGTAGATTATGTGCCAAAACATATAAGGGACTTGAACATTCATGAATTTTGATACTTGTGGGGGTAAAGTGGGTGGTGGGTGGATTGTGCTTAGAACTAATTCCTTAAGGATATGGAGGGACAAATGTATATAATGCATATATTATAATTATATATAAATAGTTTATTATTGCCTTAATATAATTTATTTGAGATGTTGAGAGTTAAAATATTAAGTATGACTAATTTTACATATCCTTTTGTTGTTTTTAGGCACAAAATTGTAATAATGGATAAATCACACAAATAATGATGTCAGTGTTCTTTTGCAAGTAATGTATTTTCTCCTTGTAGGTCCTTTTGTTCTGCATCACAGCGGCCATGTACATGTTCTTTTTCAGGTATGTTGTGTTTTATCTATTTATTTTAATACCAAAAATAGTATGCCTTTGTAATGGTTTTTGTCAACCATGACACTCAAAATATTACCTAAATAATTGGCCCCCACAAGTGACCTTTTTTCCTAGGGTGGTAATGGATATATATGTACTCCTTTTTGAGTAGAGAAAAGAGGGGGAAGAAAGATACACTTTTTCTTCCCATTCTCCATGTAGGTTCATCTTAGAAAATAGAATATGTCCATAAATAGTACTCAAATCCCAATAAATGAATTTTTGTTTGATTTTAATTATTCTTCACCCTCCTTATAAAGCAATCAATATTTTAAATTTAAATGAGAAAAAAGTGACAGTAGGGTTCTAGCTAAGTCTTCTGTGAGGGCTCATTAATCATACTCTACAAATATTGAATTTGTAAGTTCAAAGTTTTACTTTTCATTGGAACTCTGAAGAATGTGGGAGGAGTGTGTTTCAAGATATGAATGCTAATAAGAATACTATCAATCATCTTTATATAATCACAGCAATATGGAATATAATTTTTGATTAGGAAGAATCTACTCCTTAACTATAACCTTCATCTTCAGTGATATCAGTTAATTCCTATTTATGTCTCTCATTTAAATAAATCTTTCTTGGTTTTCCTGGATCTATGCAGGGTTCAAACACAGCAAGAATGACCAGGCTTTTAAATTTATAATTTATAATTAATTGAAAAAGGCAATTATGGGTTTTAATGATGTATTTGGTAGATATATTTATCTTTTCCTTAAAAAAAATTAGATAACTGAACCATGTCAACATTTTTAAACCACTGGTTTTTGCCAGAACATCTTAATAAATATTTGATAAAACCCAATGTTATAATTTAAAATTACTGTGACTTTGAAAATGTTATATATAAGTACAAAATGATGATGCTATGATTTTTATTTTTGTGAAGATACAGCCAGAGTATTAGGGGAAAATGTATAAACATTCAAAGTTGGGAGGACTTGACCAGCAAAGGATTGGTAATGGGATGCATAGACTTTATATCAGTTATTAGTAAGTAACTGAGAAAATTATTGGGGTTGTCTGTTTGTGAATTTTTTTCTGCTAGTGCTGGGTGTTGAATGCAGGGCCTTGTGGATGCAAGGCAGGTGCTTTACCACTGATGTATAGTCTAGCCTGCAAAGTTTTAATCTATTCATTATTTTTACTGTATCTTCATATAGAGTATACTGTTACACTGGACTAATATACTATTATACCATGCACAGACTCTGGTCCCTTTCCAATATTTTATAACTTAGGAGTAGGTTCAAAGTATTAGGGAACAATGACTGTTTTATTCCATCATTTTCCAAATAATTCATGATTATAGTCACATTATTAGGACAAAATTATAGAAAGTTCACATAGTTTATATTTATATCTTTATTTATATAGTCTGAAGATACAGCATACCTGCTCGGAAAAATGCAATTGTAAGAGTTGCAGAGTTAGTCAACTCTTGTTGACATGCACAGGAGGAAAGAAAAACACCAAGTAAATTTTCTTTTTGTAAAAGGACCTACCAGAATAGGTAGTTAAATGAACAGTCACCAAGGTGACACTGAAAGACAACATACGTGCTTTAATGTTTAGCATTTCTTTGTCATAAGATAGTTTTGAGGTTTAAAAACAAATTCTGTGTTGAATACACTGATAAATGACCAATTTGTAGCTTGGTTTTAGGAAATTGTATTTTGAAAGCTGCTGCCATCAACCTAGTATTTTTGGTGTAGAAAGAAAATCAACCCTATAAATATGTGTTTTGGTGCAGAGCTACAGAACCTTTTCCTGTTTCAGTCATAAAGTCTGGGTTAAAAACAACAATTTAAAATACTTTCCAGAAGGCTCAATGCAAGGTTTAAGTGCCAAGATAAACACTTTCAATTTTCTGAGGAAAAGGGTTGTTTTTCTTCTAAAAGAGGCACTATCACCAAATTCTTAGTGTTCTTGGCAAAAGTTAGTTTGAATAACTCAACAAAAGAGGTTTGATGAATGGTAAAATAAAACCATTTATAAAATACTATAACCAAACAAAACAATGTTATATGTTTTTCTGAACTCTAACTTGTGTTTGGAATGAACAGGCATTAAACAATAGCATTTGGCTAGTCCAATTGTATTAGAATATTTTATTCTTGAGATTAAATTTTATTACAAATACAGATATTTGTGGGCACATTTATTCAATTTATTAATAATTATTTTTAATCTAATTGCATAAAATTGCAATTGCTTATATCAGATGATATTGACCCCAAGACTCCTTTTATTGTAAACTTTTTTGGGAAGGGGATAAGAAAAAAATTTTATGTTTGAATGAGTCAACTCATGTTTTTATTCTAAAAAGGGAAATGAGATCCCTTCAATAGAGAAAAAGTGTATCTTTTTTTTTTTTTAAAGAAAGAACTTAAGGAAATAGTTCCTCAAGTATTTTTTAATAGAGTCACTGGCTATGATGGTTCTATTGTGAGTTTGTTTAAAAAGCAACACAATGTTTTGGTGTTGAAAACTATGGTTAACCAAATGTGAAATGAAACATTTTACTCTTGAATAGCTTTTTGATTGTTCTTTAACATACTTTACCTCATACATGGTAATTATGATTTTCAATCCATACATGAGAAAAAAAGGCTATGTGCAAATGGAATTCTGGGAACACCTCACAGGCTTGGGTTGGGGAAAGGTAGCGTGTGAAGAGAAAGGTCTAGTTCTGTTAACTTTTTAGCGAGCTGGCCTGCAGCAATATATCCATGAAGTATTTGCTATAGATTCTGTTAGGAATTGGGGTATAAGGCAGGATGAAACATATTTTGAAGACCTTTTGAAAGAAGGCTCTTTGTACAGGCCCAGTGGGCTTTATTCTGGGTGGTGCTGCCTCCTTGTTCAATTATCTTATCATTATGCATTCTTTTGTCATTATCTTTTGCTATGACAAAAGCTGGTGATTGTTACTATCAATGCAGTCCAGGCAGAATCATGGAAATTTGATAGAAAATCTTGTCTCCTGTACTCCTTAAAGCATTTTTTAAAAAATTTCAAATATATATTAATGAATAAAATAGCCTGAGTTTTTTTGAGTCAAAGGATTCATCAAATTTCTTGAATCAGGCTTAATTCGGATCTTCTTCACAGTCATGTGGAGAAATGAAATTAATTTCTTTTGACCACTAACTTATTTTCTGTTTTATATGAGAAAATAAAAGAAAGAATTAACAAGCACCAAGAGAAAAATGTTATACTTAATCCTGTTTACTGAAGGAAAAAAGAAAGAAAAAAAGCAATGCTTTTAAGCATCATTGGTTTTATTTTCAATCTAGGTATGAAAAAATACCTGTATTTTAGAGAAAGGAAGTCATTCAGCATCATTTCTTTGTTAGTTGAAACTACATAGTATCATACAGCATATAAAAATTATGATTCCAGCCTAGTGACTACTAGCTAGAAATTCTTCCCAGAAGTTTCCAAAGGCAACAGATCCACCAGTTTGTTTCAAAATGTAGATTGAGAATCTCAGGCATGTCATAGCATAAATCTATACACTATATTGGATTGTTTTACAATGGATATGTCTTAAATAATCTGATGTTAACATGGAAAAGCACAACATTTCTAGTCAGAAACCAGTGCAAATGGAAGTTTATTGTAGTTTTTAAGCATACTTAGAAATAGTGTTTTTCTGTCACCTGATCATTTCTAGTCAACTCTTTGTGAAGGAGAATATAATAAACTATTTGATTAGCCTTAAGGTATAGATTTAGTGTTTGTATTTAAGAAAGCCTTACTATTTATTGGTTGGAAAACCTGTGATTATTGAGTTTGAGACATTTGTGATTGTCATAGAATATCTTACCTTAGTGTCTGAATGAACTGCAACAGCAGCTAAAGAACTTTTGATCTTGGTCTTTTACTCATTAACTTATTTAAATGAAAGTCGTTTACGTATCAGGTAAGTTTTATTTAAAAGTATTGCTTTAAAATATGCCCAAATCCTCTTTAAAAACAGAGTATTTATGACATTTGGAGATTAAAAGTTTTAATTCTTCGGAGAATTTTCCTATATATTTAGATTTCATTTAAAAAAATCATTGATATGCTGAGAGTGAATTGGACATTAGAAGGGAGCATATGGCAGGTCTTGGGAGACTCATCATAGTTATCCAGTAGAGAAATGGTGATGACTTCTCTCTGAGCCAGTTTTCAATAGCTGTAACAAAATATCTAAAGCTGAGAATTACATTAAGAAAAGGGGTTTATTTAACTCACTGTTTTGGAGGCTGAAAGTCTAAGATTGGCTGGCCTCATCAATTTGGCTTCTGATGAGATCCCCTTTTGCAGGGTCACCAAGTGGCTGATGGTATCACACTGGAGCTACATGTAAGAGGGAAAGATCACATGGTGAAACAGGAATTGAGAGAGCAGGAAGGGGTCTTTTTTATAACAACCTTTTCATGAAAACTAACTAGGTTCCCACAAGAATTACCTGTATTCCTTTTGAGGGCAATTCCCCCAGTGACCTCCCACTTTCTAAAAGTTTTACCATCTTTCACCTTCCCACACTGGAGCCCAGGCTTCCAACACATTAACCTTGGAGAAAAATCACATCCAAACCATATCAACTGGACTGAAGATCCTGGTGGTAATATTGTGAAGAGTGGATTTATCATAAGATTTGAGGATTTCTTCATAGATGAGGAAGATGAAAGATGCTAGAATGTGAACAAATGAGAATAGAGAGAATATATATGGAAGTAAAGGAATTAGCAATTAGTGAGATTGTGATTCTTTTAATATATTTAGATAGAGAAGTATAGATATCATTTGGTTGCTGCTTAAGAAATGAATGTGAGAGATAGAAATTTAGGAGTTGTCAGCATATAAAAAATAGTTTGAGCTGTGCAATAGGTAGATAGTATTCCATAGTAAGAATATGGAGATTAAAAAATAAAACAGGTTCAAGGATGGAATGGAGACCATTTGAAGTCTAGGCTATGAGGGAAAAAATCAGTGAAAGAAAGAGTAATACCAAAAGGTAATATAACTATCTTTAAGGATAATAGGCTGTTCTTGGCTGTCACATAGCCATCTGACTTTGCACAACTTGCACAACTTCTCTAAACCTCAGTTTCCTCATTATGAACTGCATAGCTAGGCATGGTGGTGCATGCCTATAATCCTAGTGACTCTGGAGGTTGAGGCAGGGGATTCAAGTTCAAGGCCAGCCTCAACAATTTAGTGAGACCCTGTCTTGAAAAAAAAAAAATAAAAAGTGCTAGGGATGTAGCTCAGTGGCAGTGTGCCCCTGCGTGTTTAATCCCTAGTACTGTTAAACATAGACTACAGACACACACACACACACACATACCCACACCCACACCCCTACACCTACCCCTGTGTACCTCATGGGTTGAGTTGAACTGTGAGGATTAAATGAGATATAATGTCTTCAAAATACTCTTAGATACTTTTAGATATCACCCAAAGTAAGATATATATTTTTGTGTGAACATATATATTTCCCAAAATAATACTTAATGTTACTATATGTGATATATTTGGATATTTTTCATTCTAATTAATTTATTTACAAAGCTGTTTTGACTTAAGCAATTGAGTAATAGCCACTAGTGTGAAAATAAATAGCTAATACATGTGAACACCTAGCACAGTGATTGGTATCTTAGCACAAGTAGAGTTAAGAACAATGATTATTGTTTTTCAGTCCTATAATTCATTTCGAAAAATCAAAGACCCAGAATAGCAAAAGCAATTACAAGCCAAAACGAAAATGCTGGCAGCATCACAATACCTGACTTCAAATTATACTAGAAAGGATAGTAACAAAAGCTGCATGGTAGTAGCATAGAAACAGAGACATAGACCAATGATACAGAATAGATGACACAGAGGCAAAGCCACATATCTACAGTCATCTAATATATATTGGAGAAAAGACAAGTTGGGGAATGGGAAAGAGAATAGAGAAGTCAAAAATGTGATCTAAACTATTGACATATGAGGGTAGATTGTTAGACTGACTTGGGTGAGAGAGATCATGATAAATGATTAGAAGGAAACTGAAACTGGAAGCATTAGGCCTGTGGCTTAAGAGAAACAGAACTAATAGATAAAAACGGTAGTAAGTGGAAAAATCTAATATTTTGGTTTCCTAAATACGTGGTCTTTCTTTTCTTTTCTTTTTTTATAGTACCGGGGATTGAACTCAAGGGCACTTAACCACTAAGCCACATCCCCAGGCCTATGTTGTATTTTACTTAGAGACAGGGTCTCACTGAGTTGCTTAGCACCTCGCTTTTGCTGAGGCTAACTTTGAACTCTGGATCCTCCTGCCTCAGCTTCCCGAGCTGCTGGGATTGCAGATGTGCACCACTGTATCTGGCTACGTGGTCTTTTAAAAAAGGGAATTAACTTATAAAAATATACGTGGAAATGTGAAACCAGTATTTCTCAGGAGATAAAAGCAGATGAAAAGATGCACTTTTATTTTTGGCAACAAACCTATGAGTTTTCTAACAGCTAAAATTTGTCCTATGAAAAGAATATAGAAATTGTTTAATTGACAAGATTGACAGCCTTTTTAACAAATGTGCTGGAAAAACTGGTTATCTATATGTAAAAGAATGAGACTGGACCTGTATCTCTTTTGTGCCCTTTTTGTTGGCACAAAAATCAACTCAAAATGGATCAAAGATCTAGGAATTAGACCAGAAACTATGCAACTCTTCGAAAAAAACATACAGCCAACACTTAGCATATAGGCATAGGCAACAACTTTCTCAATATAACCTCTAAAGCTCAGGTAATAATGCCAAGAGTTAATAAATGGGATGGCATCAAATTAAAAAGCTTTTTCACAGCAAAAGAAACAATTAGGAACATGAAGAGATGACCTACAGAATGGGAGAAAAAATTTACTAGCTATACTTCTAACAGAGGATTAATATCTGGAATATATAAATTGATGTTTTCTTAGAACAAATGAAAGAGGTGAGAAGGGACCATAAATGTTTTAAATTATTTCCTCTGAGAATGCAAAGATTATTACCATGTCACTGAAGTGTAATTTGACCTTTTTGTTGGAGAAAATTAGTGTGCTCATTTTGTGAGTGTATTCCAAGACTAAGAAGCTTACGGTGAATCTATTTTTATGTTTCACCTGTCAACTTTTAAGATAACTATGCACAGATAAAGAAAATACTAGATCATTTTATAATGAATGTAACTTGTATGGAGTAGTATGAGCTGAACTTGTAACTACCTAAAGTAAGGACTTAATGGTACATATCATATCAAAAGTCATCAATTAATTTTCAAAAACTTGCTGCAGCATTGCTTTCATGACAGCAAAAATATTTTTAGGAAATTTTCTGAATTTTTCATTTGTTATCCTTAACTAATATTAAGGCTTCTCTCATCTTAAAATTTTTACCCATAAAATGATTTATGTGACTATAAGAACTTAGAACATATACTGTAACATGAATATAAAGCCTCTTAATAGTATTTATTGCTAACCCTGTCTTTAAAATTGTTTAACCTATTAATGAATCTATAAAATATACTTGGTATATGGTGACATGGTATTGTTTGTAGAAAAACAATATTTATGATAATATTTATTTGGGAAAATACATTGATATCCAATATGCTAGAGCTACAGCATAATAATTAGGAATTATCTATTTCTGAGTTACTATGCAGAAACCATGGTAGAAGCAAGAGTTCAGACCATGGGGAATGGGAAGTAAATGGATAGATTAATAGGATTAGAGCTTTTAGGAAGAGAATGGATTAAAAAAATAAGAAAGGCTAATATTGCAAATTGTGGCACCTAGGATTTGGGATTGCAGTTTAAAATGGGACTGCCTCTTTCATGCCTGTGTTTTTTTTTCTTTCTTTCTTCTTGTGCATCTTCTCTCCACCCTGACACCATTTTGACTAGAGTCATTTTGGATTTGGGGCCAGCACAGTAAGTGGGATGGAGAAGAAGGGGTGTTGGAGGTGTAGGGTACATGCACGCTATTTGATGAGAGAGGTGGGAGGAAGAGGACTCTTCAAAGAGAAATGTGTTGGCCTGAAATGCAGAACAGTAAGATTTTGCCATCCTTTTCTCTGTTATCAGCCTTACTTTTGACTCGATGCTAGTCTATTCACCGAAAAATCAATTTAAAAATCTAGAAAGATTAAAATGTGTGAAGAATGTAACCAAAAAGGATATCTTTTCCATCCACAATCCAAATTGTTTTAGGCATTATATTGTACCATTATTATAGAAAACTAAAACTGCAGGTGACTCTTTAAAAAGACGTGAAAGCACCTTTTCATTATCTTTTCATAGCCAAATATCTGCCAAACATTTGATCGTCTTTCCATGCAACTGTCTCATTTCCTGCTTGTAGGGGATGGAGCAAAGGCCGACAGGAGGAATAAGAGGAAACAATGCTTGAAGCAGTGGATACCACTGATAAGAGGAGGCCTTCACTGTTTGGCTAGAATAGCTCTTCATATTTAAAGGATATACATTCATTTCCTGTGTGTGTCTTTAATGTAGTTATAATATACTATTTTCCCACATTTACTAGTTATCATCTGCTTGGTAAATTATAAAACTGGGAAGGACTTTTCAGCTTACTAATGAATATATTAGTGTTTCAGGTGTCTATCTAAAAACCTTGACCTGAAGACCTGTTTGTTATCTCAAGGTTAGGTTGCTTGCTGTCTCCATGTAAGTTTCCTTTTTCTTAAAGGAAAGTCTTAAGAGGAGAATCTTTTAACATGAAGACTGAAATTAGAAATGTCTTTGAATTAAATTCAATATATCCTTTTAACTCCAATACTACTTCATGGTTGTATTGGTATGGATTCTTATCCTAATCTTTAGTATTCACTAAAAAATATTGGTAATTCACATAATATGACTTCAAACCATACATTTTTGAGTTCTGGAATCTTCTTCCATTTGTTAAGATATCTGCTTCTTGTTTAAGGAAAAACATTACTAATCACAGAATATTCTTGACTAGAGTTTTGCTGCTACAGAAGCTCAAATTTGAAACCCTTAAAATTTAACTGCTGGTGAAGGAGCCTGCCAGCCTTGTCCTCCTGCCCACTGGCTCTGGCGGGAAGTGGTGGTAGGCATGGACCCAGGTGGGACAAACTTGCAGGACAACAGGACTCCCCAGCTGGCACACGGGGAGTCTCCACCACATCATGGCACTTTTCCACTGGAGATGACACAGAGTGAGAGGGCCTGGGTGCCATGGTGACCAGGCAGGGCCAGTAGTCTCTACCCTTGCACTCTGGCCTTTGGACAGCTGGGCTGCCTCTGCCTGGCTCCCCAGGTCCCTGCCCTGGGTCAGGGGGGCTGGGCGCTGCTGCTTCCCTCCAGGGCAGCCCTGCTTTGGGCCACTGGACCAGGGTGTCCCAGGCCCCACCAGTGAGGTACAAGTGAATTTCTTTCTTACAAGGGAGAAGAGGTATCTCTTGCATTGGCTGTTGATTCTCTCTGTGTGTAGCCCATCATCCAGGTGATTGTGTTCAGCTTCATTGCTCATTGTTACTATATGAAAGATTTTTAACGAAGGGAAAAGCAACAGCAATAACATTCATATCTGTGGAGCAGCTAACCCTTCGCGATGCCCTGCTTTCCTGCAGAGCTAACCCGTGTAGAGCAGCTGACGTGTAAATGCTCTCATTCTTCACCGTTGTTGTATCATACCTATATATGGTGGTTCCTTTTTCAGAACGTTTTCTTACCTGTTAGTTGTCTTATTTTCTGGGTTGTTTTTATCTGAGGAAAAAATGCTCATCTTCGAGAGGGGACAGAACAGTCCCTGGGTCCAGCCACCTGCCAGCCCTCACCCCCTAACCAGGAGGCACCTTTTCCCACTCAGTCAGGATTCTCATGTTTTTCGATTAAGGAAGCAGACCCCACCTCTACCTTTATAACCTACACTCTGCACCAGTGCCCAGTGCTGCTGCTAATGACAATATGATGACTTATTCTGCTATTGGAAAACTATTTTTATGTAATTAATGTATGTTTTCTTGTTTATAAATGCCTGGTTTTAAAAGGAAAAAAAATTAACTGCTTGTTTTCTGTTTATGAGGAACACTACAATCCACTATGTCCTTTTGAAGTCTAACTTTTTATTTCTGTTGTTTTCAATTGATCGAGTTTTCTCAGAGATAATCAAAAGATAATTGTAGTATAGGAGAGATATTTAAGAATATGAACTCTCAGGTCCAGATTTACTTCAAATCCTTCCTTATTTTACTTGTTTTGGATCTTGGGTAAATTAGCCTTCCTGTGCCTCATGCACAGGTGAATGTGTGGATTCACTTAAGTGATAAGTTAAGGTTGTTGTATTAAGTGCTTATTGCATAGTAAATACTTAGTTTGCATTAGTCATTTTTATTATTTAAATATGAGCTGTAAAGATCAGAGATGATTCCATTTATATTGCATGTCCCAAATAGGCACATTCATTGAGATAGAAATTAGTTTAATGGTTGTCTAGGGCTAGGGTTTTGGGGAGGAATGAGAAATGAATACTATTGGGAATGTGTGTTGTTTTAGGAATGATGAAAATGTTCCAAAAGTAATCATGGTTATTGTCTTCACCAGTTGTATTTACAAGTGTGTGAACATATTAAAAATCATTAACTGATACAGTTTAAGTAGTGAGTTGTATAATATGTAGTTTATATCTGAATAAAGCTACAAATGTATTCTCAAATAAGTCTAGTGTGTTCTTGTTCAAAATTAAACGTCAAAGACTGCCAGATACAAATTGTCAACATAAGAATGCACCTGTGCCAGGCGAGGTGGTGCATGCCTGTAATCCCAGCAGCTCGGGAGGCTGAGGCAGGAGGATCCAGAATTCAAAGCCAGCCTCAACAACAACAAGGCACTAAGCAATTCAGTGAGACCATGTCTCTAAATAAAATATAAAATAGGGCTGGGATGTGGCTCAGTAGTTGAGTGCCCCTGAGTTCAATCCCTGTACTCAAATTAATAAATAAAGATAAAAATAAGGCATTATTAATTTTAAGCAAAAATTCCCTTTCCAGTGTGTGATTGAGTCACTCAGTCAGGAAGGTGTTTACCTGCAAGATGAGCTGGTAGTAATGGGAGAAGCTTTTAAGTTCTAAAATTTCAGTCTTCTCTTTCTGGAGTCTTCCCTAGAGGAAGGAAAAAGTTGGTTTCCTCATTTTTTATATTTTCTTGTCAATCACAACACCCTTTGTACTGGTCAAGCCTTGATGGTGACTGAACACTGGCTATTTATCATGTTCCTGTCGTCTTAAAATGGAGTGAATGGAAGGAGAACACAGGTTTGTATTCTCACGCCCTGTGGCAGCTCCGGACCTCGGAATCTTGGCTGCTCTGGAATGCTTGCTGAAATGATCACTGAAGTGGAGTATGCAGCCCTTACTGGTTTTGAGCTCCTTAGGCACGTTCAGAGCAAGATATTAAAAATTAGGTGACAGAAAGCAATTAAGCTTATCATATTCAATTTCTTTAATCTACCACCAAAGCCTCAAACTCTATTGCTATCATAACCTCTGTTTCTTTCTTGAATGGTAAAAAATGCTTTTTGAATTCATATCAAATTATAATTTTGCAGGTACATGTCCTTGCAGAGTGTCATTTTAAGATACTTTCAGAGTTTTTTAAAAATGAAAGATAAGACTCTTTTCCTGACCTTTTAAAATCATCACAAACTTCTCCTGATATAAAATGTAAAGGGAGATTTTTTATAGCAAGCTTAGTTTGTGAGGTTATTGGAGTCCTAAGAATTTTATGATCACTAAAGTTCAGTTTTTGATTACTTTGCTGAATTTATTGTCTATTTCTTTTGGATTATTGTTTCTTCCCTTTTTTTGGAACCAGGGATTGAACTCAGGGGCACTTGACCACTGAGCCACATCCCCAGCCCTATTTTGTATTTTATTTAGAGACAGGGTCTCACTGAGTTGCTTAGCACCTCGCCCATGCTGAGGCTGACTTTGAACCCATGATCCTCCTGCCTCAGCCTCCCGAGTTGCTGGGATTACAGGCATGTGCCACCACGCCTGGCTTGGATTATTTTTTACCTCATAGTTTTCTATTATATTTTTAATGATTAGGAAGAACTGTGTGAATGAATGTGGATTGGATTAGCTTTCACTTTTTAAAAGAATGTAGGCCTAATTTTTTAAAAAAAGGTGTTGATTTTTAATTTTCTGCTTTAGGAAAAGCAGAAATAAAATAGTGCTCACAACAATGCAAAAGAAAGATTTGCTATCAAAGGTGGCACTTCTTTTATTAATTCTCTTGTACCCAGTTGTTAATAAATTTCTACAAATAGCAAATTCTCAGATGGTGCCAGTGCTCCTGGTCCTGACATTGCATGCTCAGCAGCAAATCTGCAGGTCATATTAGTAAATCAGTTATATAATTTTCCATAAAATCTGTGTTTAAAGAATCCAGAGAATTTGATTCCACTGCCTCTGTTGGCAACTTATTCCAGTTGTTAATAACAAGTAGAGTCAAGACATTTTCTTCAAACATTTTTAATCTCTGTGACAAATATTGTCCCTTTCTCAGTTGAAACAGAAACAGCTATTCATGTAATTGCTTCAGATGCTCAAAGCTTATTAGTTCTTCCCTCTCCTCCCTCTTAATTCCTTCTCAACATCAACTTTCTTTAACATTTCATTTCATTTAACATATGAAATATATACACATACACATGTACATATACACATTCCATATATATACATACCTACGTGTATATGGAAACACACATATATGGAAAACATATATATCAAAACATATATATATTTAAAATGTGCATTTGCCTTAATTTATTACCCTTAATTTTTACCTACATAAATCTTCTATGTAATGTAGAAATCATGAGTATGTTATTGAATTATTTAGAAGATGAATTGATAGAAATTTTTCTGATACAAAATCTATCATTAATCAATCTGTGAAGCAAAAAAAAAACTGTAGAAGCAAATCTCCTGTTTCTTTTTTAAGAAATTTGTTAATTGTATAAATAATACATTACTAAGTTCTCTTAAAAATTAACAGTGTAAAAGTAGGTAGAATAAAAATTGAATCTTCTCGCCTCTTGAATTCCCCCTTCCTTCTTCTTTTTTCAGTTGAAACCATCCTAATGGTTTACATACATCCTTCCAGAGTTCTTTCTATATGTATTTAAGTGTGTTTTTTAAAAAATAGGATCACATATTATACATTGTTCTATAGTGTTTTTCTATTTAATAGTATATGTCAGGACTATCTCCATGTGCCAGTACATATAGATTTACCTCACTGTTTTGGGGGACTACAAAGAGTTTATGAATAATTTTTTAAACCCTTTTAACAAACAGTTATACTGTTTATAGTTTTTCACTATTATAAACTATATGAGTATGAATATTTTAAAAATATATCTACCAATATTCCAGGATTTCTGCAGGCTTAATAATTACCCACAAATAGATTCTCTGAATCATATGAGCTAGCCATATTTTATTTTACTAGCTATTACCAGATTATCCTCCAAAAAAGGTGGTACCAATTTAATTTCCTTTCAAAATGACTTATTGATTCTGACATCCTCATTTATGTGAATAATTTTTACCTTGTGAATCAGATGAGCTAAAAGCAATGCCTCATTTTTTTCTTAGTTTATATTATTCCCTGACTAGTGAGGTGGAACATATTTTCATCAGTTAATTAGCTGCTTTGATTTCATATCCTTTATCCATTTTTTATATTTTGATTTGTGCTAACTTTTAAGAACAATTTATTTGCTATTAATATTTATTTTTCCCTTTTGTAGTGTTGTATCATTCAGCTAGTGTAAATAATCACACTGTCTGAGTGGCATGTAACATCAAGGGTGTTGTCTGGCCAGCTGTGTTCAAAGTCTGTGAGATGGATGGGATAGTTCTGCTCCTCACATATTCATTCTGAGCCTAAGGAAATCTGTCCTTATGACAATGGTATGAGATTTGTTTTCACTTGTCTATAAAATACCATGAGTACATTAACAAGTACAACTGACACACACTTTGGGGCAAACACAGCTGACTGTAGGCACATGTATAACTCAATTAATATGAATAGAGGAGTATATGGCCATAGTTGGGAGTGGTGTTTTTATCTTTGAACAATTGATGTAAATGTTCTTATGTTTCACGGAGAAAATGGGGAAATTATGAGAAATTTTTCTTATCAAATGTAGTTTCTTAAATGGAGATTGGATAAGAGTTTTTTTTTTACTGTAAATAACACATTTAAAATATTTATTAATGTCTCATTCTGCATCTTTTGTCACTGCAACATCATACTGCTATCTCTGTTCTTTTATGATTTCTTACATGCTTTTTTCAAGCTTTGGATCCTACCTTTTTTACTTTTTGGCTTGTTAATTATTGTAATAGAGTCAAACTATATTCATTCTTTTACTGTAAGGTCCAGTTGATGTAATAGCCGTATATCTTGGTGCTTATATATCCTAGTTAAAAATAACTGAAGTTAAAAAATTCATAGATTACATACTGATTTAGTGTTCTTGTAAGTCTTTTATTCTTTAAGGTGATTAATACAGTGTTCATAGAGAATCTTTTTTTTTTTTTTTTTTTTTTTGGCAGTGTAGATGATTGATCCCAAGGCCTGGTGCATGCTATTCAAGTGTTCTACCACTGAGCTAGACCCTCATCTCTATATTTATTTTGTTTTGAGATAGATATTACTGAGTTGCCCATACTGGCCTTGAACTTGTGATCCTTCTGAGTAGCTGGGATGATAGGTGCACACCACCATTCCTGGTCAAGGATCATAAATATTTAGAGCAGAAACCAAATTAGAGATTATGAAATACAGAATTGCCACTTTTCTAGTGAAGAAGTTGACTCTCCAAAAATTTTTGTAACTTTTCCTAGATCATTGTAGCAATTAGTGCTACAGATAGAAGTAAAGTTTTGAATAATTTGTTTTGAAATATCCCATATTATTTTTAAACAATTGAATATTTTGAAATTTATTTGAGGGGCATGTGAAAGACCAAGAATTATTTTTGTACTCTTAAATACTACCATGTAATGTAAAACCTGTTAGAAAGGAAAGGTGAAATTAAACAGAAAGACCTAGAAATTATGGAAGATAGAAGTTTGGTCAGACCTTCTTAATGTATATTTTGGATTCTCTAGAAGAAATCATTTAAACTATATCAGAAGTACCATCTCATGGGAGTATGTTTCTATTCCAGAAGCATCAGGAAAAATTAAAAGTTTGGAAGTATTTACATATTTAAGAAAATGAAAGGAGGGAGGCTAGAACTCTTTCTTGTCCCCATTGTTCCTTCTATTCTTGACCTGTTTTCTTTCTTCTTAACAGCCAGGTTTCTCAAATTAGTTGATTATCTTGTGTGCCACTGTAATCTGATTTCTACTCCATAACTCCTCAGAAATTAATTTCTCTGAGAGCATCAAAAACACCTTGTGTCTAAATCTAATGAATATTTTTATGGTCCTGTCTTACAAGATTTCACAGCTACTTACTTAGAACATTTTTTCCCACTTCTCACCTCTTAGAACATTTAACTTACACTTACTGAAATAATGCTCTTGTGATACTCATTTTTCTCTCTCTCTAATCAGTTTTCCTTCTCCTCTTCATATTTTCTTTCTTATACCATCCTCTAAATATTGTGCATTGAACGTTCTTTTCTAGGACCTCAACTTTTTTCACTTTTTATGCTCTGTTGCTAATCCTATACACTTCTATCATTTTATTTCTGTTCATATAGTGATTACCCTAACTGTATTTACTCTCTTTGCTTCAATCCATCTCCTAACTCTTTCCTGCCTCCAGATCTTTATTTTTCTTCAAGTGTCTATTTTAATGGACTTATATTGGAAATTTAGGCATTATTCTAAACTCCTCCCTTGCAATCACTCCAGTATTCAGTCAACAAGAACCATCTATTTTACCTCCTTAGTATGTCTTAAATTCATGATATTCTTTCCACCCCTACTACCAATGTGCTACTCTAAAATCAAGGACCTTCATTGCCCTGTGTAGACCTCCCTTCTAATAGTTTCCATGCTTCTATTCTCTCCTATCCAGTTCTTTTTCCATCTATAACAGGAAAGGGATTATGGCACTGTGCTTTCAGTAAAAGTCATTCACTGCATTTCTTGCCCTCAGAGTAAAGTCTACACTCCTATTAAATGGTTTATATGTAGGAATTTGAGTCTGTTGCCTGGATTTGAATTCCACATACTAACCGTGTGATCTTGGGCAAATTATTTATCTTCCCTTTGCCTCATTTCTTTGCTGGGTTAAAATGGTACTAATATTAGAGCCTAGAATTTTGTTAGGATTGAATAAGGTTGTTAAAACACTGCCTGATAAATAGTAATTAGTCAATAAATGTTAATTATTGTTATTATAGTTGTTACCCAAATACATTATTTAAAAAAAATCCCATCTTATATAATGTAGTCATTCACTGATTAAAAACCAAGAATTTCTATAACTTCAACAGTCAGAGGGAACATGTGGTAATCGGAGTTCCTTGTAGACACATAGTAACAAAAAATGAGTAGTGTATATGTTGCATATGAAATGACTAAATACAACATTTCATTGAAAGTGGAGCATTAGGAATATGATTTTTAGTTGTATATATTTAGGATGTATTAGGTTTTTATTTTACTTGTGATAGACTTTATGTATTGTTACATTAAGTGATAGCTTTAGTTGCTACCCCTAGGGGTCATACCCTCCCCATGTTTCATTAAAAAAATATTTAACAATTTTTATTTCTTTCCAAAATTGTTTGCACATCATCATGCCTTTTGTACAGTTTAGTTTTTGTTCTTTCTTAAAAAAAAAACTGTTAATTTTGACTTTGTTTTTGATAGTTTGTCCTATTAGGCCCAAACTATATAATCTTCAGAATATATAATCTTTTGTTTATATTATTTATTGATGAAGAAATTATAAACTATGTTTTTAACTACCAAGATACAGACAATACAACTTATAATTTAATTGAGCTCTCATAAAGGAAATATGACTTAACTGCTTCTTGTTAATATTATATTTTCTCATGACTATGTTAATTTGTATTATTTAGTCCATTTGTATTTCAGATGATTTCTGATTTTCTCCCTTTGTAACAATATGTTCTTGGAAATGAAATGTTGGGGAATGATAGCCCTTTTTCACTATTATATCTGTATCAATAATTTCAGGACACCAATCCTGGCATTTTTTTTTTTAATCAAATTTGGGACTATATGAAACTCTAAGTTCTTTTTGAGACTGCATCTTGAGTGTAGAGTTGAGTTCTGGAGTGGATTGAGCCCAGTCTTAGAACCAAACTAATTTGAATTTGGATTTCATTTTCACCATTTACTACGTGTGCAGCCTTTAGCTGTTTATTTAATATCTTGGAGCCTCTGTCTTCATTCATAAAATGCTAATAATTTCTCCTTTGCTGATTGTGTCAAGGATTAATATAAACCTATGGACCCCTTTCAATGCCTGATGCACAGTAAATACTCAGTAACTGACGTGACTGTGCCTTTTCTCTTCTCTCTCCTCTCCTCTCCTCTCCTCGTCTCTTCTCTTCCCTTCTCTTCTGGTATTGAGTTTGACCCTGTGGCCGAAGGCATGCCAGGCAAGCACTCAACCACTGAACCACATCCCCTGCCCTGTGCCTTTTTTTTTTTTTTTTTTTAAGAGAGTTGTTTTATTTTTATCTCAACTGTGAGAAAACATCTGCTAGATACCGCATTTAGTCACCTGGCAGGATTGATTTCCTGACCTTTGAAGGTAAGTGTAACTGTGTGACTGTCTTTGACCAAAGGAATGTGAGAAGATGTCACTTCCTGGCAGAAGCTAGAGAGCTTGTGCTTTAGTTGCCATAGTTCTCATTCTTGTCTTGTTTGTTGACCTCACACACACACACACACACACACACACACACACACACATTGCTTATGATAGTCTGTTACTCCAAATTCTTATAATATCCTCACCATAGAAGGTAGTAATATGTTTAATGAGGAAGTGATGGTCAAGAGGCCTGTTGGATTCTGGAAGCTAAATTCTTTATAAGTATGCTTAATGAAATAACATTGGGGGGAAGGAGGCATTGTTTGGTTAGTAAAGAGCCTTTGAATTTCATGTAATACCGAGCACCCCAGGCCTAATAATAGCAAGTATAGCCATTTAACACTGCTGAACACCACAGGTCCTGAGAGATAGGTAAAAGAGGATTAGTAACTATAGATCATGATTAATAGTATTTTTTGTTCCTCCTTATCTGGACATTTGCTTTGCTTGTTTTGGAGGCTGGGAGAGAAAGCTGTTCAGTAGTCTGGAGTAGTTTGCATACAGTTAGGAAAATGTAAACCACTTGCTGCCTGTTCAATATTGATCAAGTTTTCTAAACGTTTGGTTTTGTTTTCTTAATAATGCAATGGCCATGATAATGCCTACCGATGATGTAAAGATGTGAGCTAATGTAAATGGGATAACATAGTGAATATTTAGTTATGTGATTACAACTTAGAGGATGCTAAAAAATATTGGAATTCCTGTCTTTCTTCTTAACTGAATTTTTTTGAGAAAGATAACTCTGATGCATGATTGAGACCTTTTTCTTCTACCCGATTTTAAAGATAAATAGTGCTACTGCTTTTTTTAATTAACAGTATCCTGTATAAATTTCCTTATGTTCTTTAATATTTAATGAAGCTCTATAGACTGAGTTTATTGAAAGGTATGAACTCTTTTTTGTTCCCAAGTCTTGCTAAATAGGCTGACAAAAGTGGTCATTACCAACTTCTATGATATAGACTTTCCAAAAATAGACAATTAAATTAAATTTCTTAGCTGTATAATTATTATGTTCAGATTTACATATATAACTACCCTTTTCATATTTAGGTATAATATTTCTTACATGTAATGATCTATCTGCACAGATTGGCTTTAGGGTAGAAAACCTAAAATAAATAAAGTTGTCAAAAGCCTGCTTGACTCATGCTTATCTGGTAATTGTTAATGAAGCATATTTCTTCTATCGAATTCTATTTTTTCTGTTGTCTTATTTTTGAAAAGGTCTTGCTTCTTTGTTTACAGTTCTCTGAATATTGTTGCATAGGCAGTATCTGACTGAAATTGCAATAGAGGTTTAAAAATCCAGTAATGGAAAATTTATCATAATTTATGTGAAAAAACTTTGTGTACCTTATTGATTCTGTAGAAATGACAACATTTTTAGATTTATTAATACATGGTTGAAGCATCGGTGGCAATAAATGTCAACATAAAGGCTTTAAAAGTAAATTATGGCTTTGAAATACTTTTATTTATTTTAATAATCCTAAAATATTTTTCTTGAATTTAATGCCATATGAGTATTGGATGTCATACTATGGATATGTAAGATGATGTTTTAGTCAGCTTTTCACTGCTGTGATGAGAGAACCCAACCAGAACAACTGTAGAGGAGGAAAAGTTTATTTGGGGGCTCATGGTTTCAGAGTTTTCAATTCATAGACAGCTGCCTTCATGCCCCGAGAGAGAGAGACTCCACTTGCCAGATACAAATATATACCCCAAAGCCATGCCCCAATTCCCCTCCTCCTCCAGCCACACCCCACCTGCCTTCAGTTACCACTCAATTAATCCCATCAGGTGATTGATTCACTGATTGGGTTAAGACTTTTGTAACCCACTCATTTCTTCTTGCATTGTCTCACACGTGAACTTTTGGGGGACTCCTCACATCCAAACCATAACAGATAGTCTTATAACCAGAATTTAGGACTCTAGGGTAATTAAACCTGCCCTTGATTAGCATATAAAATGATAGTACATTAAGCAGAATTTTGATCTATTTGAAAAAAATACAACAAATTTCTTTTCATTGTTATTTTTTAATGATATATTAAATATCAGGATTTTGTATAATAGACAAAGAAGGAGTATGAGTGGCATAAATATTGAAGAGTGCCATATTTTAACAAATACATAATATCAAACATGTGTTCAATCAAAATTGGCAAATCCAAGTGTTGATAATATACTTGCTTTTGTGAAGCAATCACTGATGTTTAAATTATAACTTTAAAGTTGTAAAGTTTACTACATGTACAAGGGCAGTTTCCTGTATTGCATGCTCTTAAATTCTGGTAATAATTCCTTACAATGGAGAAGAAAAGAAAATGCTCTATTTTTTATATTTTTACCAGAATAATTTAAAAACAGCACAGGTTCTTTTTTTTCTTATTCTTTTTTTTTTTGAAAAAAATATATATATATTTTTTTTCTTTATTTACACTTAATTAGTATATTCAGTTATAACGTGTACAGTTAAACCCAAGTTAAAGCTTATCTTTTTTTAATATTAAAGTGAATAACTTCTCTCCACACACTTTATTCATCATAAAATGGCTATGTTGTTATAATTATTCAATTATTATAAAAATGATCATATTACTTAAAATATTTAAGCTAAATTTTCTATCATTTAAATAATAGAACAAAAGAGATTATACTATTTTATAGAAAAATGTTGTTGGTACTCTTGACTGCAGTTCTGAGAACAGAATTGTATAGGAGTTGAGGGAGCATCTGAGTCCATATGTACTATATGGAAAACAGCCAGTTGTAGCTAAAACATTTCCTTATGCTGTTCACTAACTTTCCATAGAGAGTATTTCACACTTAGGTCAGCTCTTTTGTACAGAAGAAATTTAGAGCTACAACAAATGATATTTAATTCTCATTTTATAAACCAATAGTGAGAAATCTAGCCAGAAGCCAAGAATTTTAGTCTTCAACATCTGGACATGATGATTTTGGAATCTTTATACTATGATGATAAGGCTTTGTTATGACTTCAGAATATTTTCTGACGAACACATTAAGCAGGTATGGAAGAAATTCCTGAAGTCAGATCAAGTTCCTATCATCCATGAAGAATATTGAGCTTCTAAATCTTGAAAAAGAACAATCCTTTGTATGTGTTCAGTGAGCCATTTGCCATACTGCACACAAGTATAGTATATAACTCCTTAATGTTTTTTCTTTTCCTCTTCTGCTTCTGTCCTCCAAATCAATTCCTCACTGAGTACTACTTTAGATAGAATTTTAATAAGGGTGTGAAGACTTCTGGCAAATAATTGAGGTATATATTCAAATATTCTCTTTAAAGATATATAACCTAATTAGCTCCCATTTCTATATAATAAAATGAAAGACACACTCAAGTTTAGAATAGATTTTAGGTAACTTGTACGCCAAATTATTTTTGAGATTAAAAAAATGGAGCTCAGGGTATTTGTTTTTCATTTTATCTCTTAGATCACAGCTTGTTGTTAAACACTATATAGAAAATGTCGGTGATCACCATATGCATTGAGACAACTTATTTGTCATTAGGCATCTTCCCAGTTTACTTAGAACGTTCCTTAAGATATTGAGAAAGTCATTTTGAGTTCTCTGTACATGCATTTCATGAGTAGTAGTATCCTGGACTGTCTATTGAAAATAGAGATAGCTAAAAGTTTTATTGAAGACCTTTCTGTTTTTGGACAAAGTTTGAATATTTTTCATGACTCAGAGTAATAAAAAGGAAATATTTATTTTGAGGATCAGCCAATTTATATATTATTGGACATCACACAGACCACCCAGGACTGAAACCTACTGTTTATAGTTAAGGATCTTAAATCTACATATGCTCTTGATGAGTCAGAGCTATCTTTGTTCCAACCAGAAAGTTTTGTTTCTGCAAAGGCTAATAATTTCACCTTCTCCACCCTTTTTCCCCCACCCTTGGCTAGTAAAAGTCTGTCAAGTAGATTATTTTATTTCCACAGGGGAAAGGCTTCTTTGGACCTCAGTAATAACAATATTGCAAAATATCATCAATCAAAGACTGATGTTTAATATTGTTAGAAAACACTAGAATTATATTTTTCTTCAAAACGGGGTGTGTGTGTGTGTGTGTGTGTGTGTGTGTATGTATGCACGTGTGACAGAATATAACTGATTTGTTTTTAGTGAAAATTTGAAGTTTCATTTGAAGTTTTATTCTCCTTTATCTAGTCATTGTCAAATTTTAGAATTCTTCAAGAATTGATTTTAGGCTAATTTTCTCTTTTATATATTCTCCTTGTAAGCAGTTCTGACCCCGAGCTCAGAACTTTAACAGGAAGAAAAAAAGAGAAAATGGTATCAAGTGGAAGCTAGTAGGTATGAATCTCCTCAGTTCCTATGAGAAGGTCCTATCTGTTAATTTCAATATTTCTCAGTAAAAGTAGGAGAGAGGTCTTGGCTAAAACTAAGAATACAATATCAAAGGCCTAAAGAAAATTCATAGGGTTTAAAATATATGCTTTATAAAGTTCTGAGTAAATGATAGGATTGCTAGGCTGGGTTCAGGTTCACTACAACATGATGATCATATTGTGTGGTTTTCCCTAGCAGTGTATGGCTGCTTCATTTTTATAGGCACAGAGAGAGTGGTCAGTTTCATCCAGGGTTGGAATTATGTCAGATAGATGATGCAAGGACTGAATGGAAGGGAGTTTTAGAGTAATAGAGTATTTTCTAGGGTCATGGAATTGAAGCTGAATAAGAAGGATCTTGAGGAAGAACGCTTTGATTAATGGGAAGAAATACATAGCTAATGAATTGGCAAGCCCTTAAAAGACCAGAGTCTTCATGTTGTGAGTAATTCAGCAAGAAAATTAGAAGTAATAGAGAATATTATTTGAAAGGTGACTGAATAAATTATTGAAGTGCAAAGATGACAGGATTATGGTAATATCTATAGAAGTAGATGGCTGAAGAGAAGTAGAGTTACTCATTGGAAAGGAGGTCACCTGAATCCCACATGTAGTTACTGAAGTCACCCAGACTAATGGAGGGCTTTGAGATTAGAAGAAAGTCTGTGAATTAAGTTCCAAAGCCTCTCATGAATAAGGGAACATGATGGATTAGTAGGTACAACAGTGATGAGGAAGCAGAAGGTGGTATGACTGACTGAAGGGCATGGGTCTCACATGATCAGGGTCTTTACTAAAGAAATGTAAATAACTGTATGAAGCTGGAAATATGTAGCACAGAAGAATGTGATAAACAGTTTCATTTGAGATGGGTGGGGTGCGTATGTGTCTTTTGGAGGACAGCTAGTTTTTACTAGCTGCAAAGAGATGAAGAAAAATTTCTCTGATGAGATTGAGAATGTACTCACTAAGTGCTATTTATTTCTTTAGCAATAAAAAACTCAATTGAAACAGTAGTATACCCACATGCCCTTTGGTGTTCATTTGCTTTTGTGTTTAGAATGGAAGATACATACTCCAAATGGGTTTTAATAATCTCAACATCCACAGAATGAGGTCAAGAGTACCAGTGTGGATAAGAGAAACAATCAAAACCTGAGAAATCAGTGTAAAATTTTCAAATCAAATGGAACTTTTGCTACTTAAGGACTATATAATTCTATTTGTAAGTGTGATGGATTATATTTATCTTCAAATTAAGTTTACCTAAATATCTGGTGCTGCTTAGAGAAACTTCTTAACTTTTATATCCTTCATCTCAGTGATCCTGTGATCATTTTACAATTACCGAAATAGGGTAAAATTGCTTTCTCTTTAAAATAATGATGTATTTCATATATTAAGTGACCAAACTAAATAGAAATTGTTTCTTTTTAGAATAATGATTTCTTGATATTGTTTTTAGAACTTTCCAAGTGGACTAAATTATTTCCTAGTAAGCGGATGTATTTGGATGTATCATATTCCAGTTTTGGAGCCTGTATATATTTGTATATCCTTGTGTTGAGCAATTTCCTCAAATCCATTTAGTACTGAAATGTATAATGAATGTTCTTAATTATTATTAGAGGTTATTAGTAGTAATCATAACTAACATGTTATACCACAAAAATATAAGTGGATATTTTACATATGTTAATTGATTTTCAAAACAACTCTATGATATAGCTATCTTCATTACCACTCCATTTTCATAGTTGAGTAAACTCAGAGTGAAACGTCACTAACTTGCCCAAAGTCACACAGCTGGAAAATGGCAGCACTAGGACGTGGACTTAGTGTCTGCCTCCATAGTCCATGCTCTCAATCATCAGTCTACTTAGACTACTTCATGTGACTTCAAGAATAAGCTGAATAAAAAATAAAACTTTTCTTTCCCTCCATTTGATTTCTTCTTTTCTCAGTCCATATGGATTACTTAGGATTGGATTCAGTGTTTAAAATTGAAAAACCCAAAATACAGTGGCTTAAATGAGAGAAATTTATTCCTTACACAAAGGGAGGTTAGAAGTAAGCAGTACAGTAAGGTAACTCCACAGCCATTGTGTTCTAACATACTATTTATCCTAACACCCCTCTGAGTTAGTTCCTTTGTTAAATTCACCTTGTGTACTACAATGACTGCTGGCACTCAGAGCATCGTGTTTGCCTTATAGAGTAGAAGAAAGATAAATGGCAAAATAAATAAATAATAAATTGATTAATAAAAAGGAAAAAGGGACTTTTCCTGTGTACATCAGTTTTCTTTAAACAAAACTTTGTACAGTGCTTCTGCTCACATCTCATGACTGGAACCTAGTCACATGGCCATTCTATTTGTGAATATGTCTTTTATTCTGGATAGCAGCATGCCTAACTAGTAATTGGGTTTTCTAAGATAGAGAGGGAGACTGTATGAAAATATCTAGAAAACTATGGAATACCATTATTGATATGTATGTCTTTTCAGATAGGTCTTTAACACTGATTTATATCAGCACATTTTAAATTGAGAATTTAACTGACATGTGAAGAAGATAAGAATTAAGAAACATTCAAATGGTATTTCTTGTCACTCATGGCTTATAGTGAGTTTGCAGAAATAAAATTGGAAAAGGAGTAAGTCATATTCCAGTCAATATGCTGTAGCTATATTGGCTTTATGGTTTTAGAGTAAATTGTGCCATAAAGTAATAAGTTTAATTATAATTCACATGAAATATGAGTTACATTATTGATAAGTTAAAAGCAGTATTGTTTAGTTGGACTTGTAGTTTCTGCATGGGAAGGGAATGTATGAAAAATTCTCATCAATTTTTCATTTATTTATATAGAAAAAGATTGATTATTGAACTGATAAAATCCTGAACAAACATGGAGAGGAAATTCTTCCTCTCTTATACAAGACAAGCATTCTACTGCACCCTCCTTTTAAAGAATAAAAATCATTTTGTATTTGATATCATGTGGTTGTGGGATTTTATTTTATAAAAAAGGAAAACAAAAGTGTTTTGGAGGAAAAATAGTCCAATGGAAATGTGTTTTTTCACTGAAAAATAATAGTAAGCTTCAAATAGTTAGAGTTATTTCTTAATTCATGACAGATTTTATGATTGTTTTGGTGATATATAAAAATTGTCATTTAAGAATTTTATGCATGATATACATTTAAGCATCAAAGACATGAAATTTAATATCATGATCACTATTCTTATTTCCCTTTGACAGTGTGCTCTGGAGTACATAGCTAAGTTAAATCTTATTTTCTTTCAGGGAAGGTGAAGTACCTTCTCTTTTGTAAAGATGGTCTGAATATGAGTATTTATGTCTTATTCCTAGTGCATATTTTGTCTATCAACTATCATATTTTGGATAACTTTAGTTTTTAATAAATGACTCAGGATTTTGAGTCAGAATGAGGCGACCTTTTCTAATCTTTAAGTGGGCCTTAGAACCAAATTCTGGCCTGTATCCTTGCTATTTTATATTTTCTTTTGTTACACAATTTGTAGTGCATTTTACTGGTGGTGTTAATGTTCTTTGTTTCTCTTGGTGTTGCTGGGAATTGAACTCAGGACCTTGTGCATGCAAGGCAAACACTCTACCAACTGAGCTATATCCCCAGCCCATCATAGAAACTTGATTAAAACTTTTGAGAATGGATTTCACTCAGAAGTGATTTGTTTTGTATGTATTCAAGTTAAATTTTAGCTATTTGAGTTTTTCTCTACAAAGTCTAAATTTCAGATAACATCTAGAATGAAAAAACAGTTCTGTGAAGATGCTATCCTAATTTCTTTTAAACAATTTAAGTTCTTTGTATTCATAAACTTCTAATAACTACTTGGATTTTCATGTTAAAAATCATAATTTATACTTAAATTTGTTATACAGGTAGAATGATAGTTTCCAAAATGGCTAATTTTAAGGAAGGATTATGTCTTTTAAAAGTTATGTATACTTTTAAAATTTCAACAACCAAATCAGTAGCATTCAGTTGACTATTTGTAAAAAAGTGTCCTATAATATAAAGCAAAAGAGTGTTTCTTTAATGCTTCTAATTCAGAAATTCTCACCTCTATACCAACCATATGATTTGCCATATTTGCCAACATTTGTTGAGGGCCTATTGTGTATATTCTAGGCACATTATAATTATTTAGCTCATTTATACATCAAAGCAACTCTGCCTATAAAATTTTTTTGCAGGGGTTACCAAGGATTGAACTCAGGGGCATTCAAACACTGAGCCACATCTCCAGCCATTTTCTGTATTTTATTTAGAGACAGGGTCTCACTGAGGTTGATTTTGAACTTGCCATCCTCCTACCTCAGCCTACAGAGCCGCTGGAATTACAGGTGTGTGCCATCGTAACACCCAGTCTCTACTACAAGTTCTTAAAAAAAAAGAAAAGAAAATGAAAAAGAAAGAAAAAAAAAACTCTATTCTCCTTAGATTTCAGTTATATATACCCAAAGGAACATCTGTAAAAATCCTTATTTTATTTCTCTCATGTAAACTCTCAGTATAAAATATTTCTCATGAAACATACTATATCAGGTTACCTATCAGTTTACTTCTTAGGAGGGTCATTGTTATTACTCCCATCTTGACTATAATTCTTAGATGAAAAACTCTGTTGAAAATCATATACCACCACCAAAGAAATTTCTGTAATCATAATCTTATTAAATCTAGGAACTATTCAATAACCAGCTTGATCAATAACCAGCTCCATAGAGCCACATTGTGGTCTCATTAACTTTTTATGAATTTTTATGAGATTTTCTAATATCAATGAAGAGCAGGAAGACTTTTCACACATTCTATTACAACTCTGATAGCTTTTTTAGAAAGACACGTGACATCTGTAGGTTGCAGTTACTTTTGTGAGCCGCTTGTGATTGAACTTATTTTAAGGTCATTTGAGACATGGCTAGCCTACATTCAGAATGCTATTTGTGCAAATCATACTGGATTTCAAAGCCTTATTAAGAAAGAATGAAAATATTCCATTAAAAATTATTTTCTATTGGTTATTTGTTGACATGGTAATATTTTGACTATATTGGGTTAAATGAAATACATTATTAAAATTAATTTTACCTCGTTTTTCTTTGAAAAATATTATAAAATTTAAAAATTACATATGTAACTTGCCTTATATCTCGGTAGAACAGTATTACTCTAGAAGATATGAGATTATCTGTTTACCCTCCCAGCAGTGTAATGTTTCTGATTGATGCTCTGATTGCTTAATTATCATTTTTTTTTATTATTATGATGTTGAATTTTGGAGTTTTTAAAGGTATTCTTTTGGAATACAGAGCTCTCAGAAGATTCTTATTTTGTCTCACAGCATGAACCAAATTGCTTTTGCTGTGAAAGAATTTAGCCATTATGGTTTTCCTTATGCCTAGATCTCATTTTTGAAGTTGGACCTTTGTACTTGATACAACTATTACCAGGCCTTTCTTCCTTCTTTTAGAAAAGATTTCTTTAAGAAATCTCAAGCTCACTAATTTTATCAGAATGATTCTATTTATTCCATCCATTTTTTGTCTGGATTCTTCTTCACTAGAACTGGGATGGCATGGTAGAAAGGACTTAGTATTTAGAGTCAGCAGTCTTATATTCTAATTCTGGTTACTCCTCTTATTATTTGAACAGGCCTGGGCAAGATACTTTCTTGCTAAGCCTCCATCTTTGTATCTTTAAGTGGATGTTATAAGAATTAAATAAAATACATACAGATATTGTTATTAGGGAGATAACCCATGGCCTTATTTAGAGATCCTTTCAGTCTTTTTTCCTGACAGTATTTGACTTCAAGAGTACCATACTTTCCTAGTGTTCTTTATTTTTTGCTATTTATTCTTGTTTTAATTTTCAATCTTTTCTTTCCTTCATTCATTGGTATTCTTGGTTTTATCAATCTTTAGTCTTTTGTAAAACTGTGGTTATAAAGAAAAACTGGTCATTTTATACAGTTGTTCTTCAACTTATGATGGAGTTATGTTTTGAGAAACCCATTGTTGAATCAAAAATATTCGAAGTAAAAAATGCATTTCATACACCTAATCTGTGGAGCATCACAGCTTATCAACACAATACGCTATAGAGTGTTGATCATTTTCCCTCATGATCTCATGGCAACTCACTTCCAGTGCTTAGCATCAAGAAAATATCATACTGCCTGTCACTAGTCCAGGAAAGATCAAAATTGGCATTTTGAATTATGGTTGCTACTGAATGTGTGTTGCTTTTACGCCATTGGAAAGTTGAAAATTTTTAAGTTCATCCACCATTAAGTTAGGGACTGTCTCACAAACTCACAATCATCCTTTGAAACTTACACTTAACTTTTAAACTGAGAAAACAGATTCAGAAGATTTCCAAATACCAAAAGGGAAGGAAAGAGAATATCACAAATGTAGGAAACAAGACCTGAGGGAAAGGAAGATGCATATTTAACATATATTGAATATCTGTCATGTTCCTGGTATTGCTTTGGAATAATGATTTATGTATTACCTCATTTTATTTTAAGTTCATCGTGATCTTTTAAGGGACACCATATACCCTATTTTATGGAGAAGGTTACTCATTGGTAGATTGAATAATAGGCATATGAGTAACTTCGTAGTTTGAGTCCTTTCTTATTGCTTATCTGCCTCCCTTTCCATCATTGTTTGGTAAACACTGTTTACTTTGCACATTTGAGTTCTGTGCTAATTATGTGGATAGAATTTGTCTTGTGTTCTAAGAAAACTAATGAAATTTAAATGCTTTTAAATATAAATTCCAGATATGAAATTTATGAAATGCATTTTTTTTCAGTTTTGGGAAATGGATTTTCAAACCAATCTTTTTATTTTTTTATTGGTGCCTTATTATAATCATACATTATAGTAGGATTCTTTGTAATACATTTGTATATGCACATAACAGAATTTGACCAATTTCATTCCTAGTAGTTTCCTTTTCCTACTTCTCCTCTCTCTTTATGGTCCCTTTATTTTTAGAGTGAATTGAAGGGGTAAGCCTTCCCTTCCCAAGCTGGAAATGTGAGAATTTTCAGGTCTAAAAGTTGCTGAGCACTAAAAATGAAATCTTTCCCAATATCTGCTTTTCTTTTCCGTATTCTCTTAGGCCCAACTCTTGATATTCTGCTAGCTGCTGCTTTTCTTGGTAGGCATAACTAAAGTGATAATAATTGTAAGTGTAAATTGTGTTCCAACTTTCAGTACTAACTTGAAATTTATTTGAAATATCCTCATAAATGTTGCTTTTAATCTCTGCCCACTTTCCTCAAAGCTTTCCTCACTGTCTATGCTTTTTTGCTTGTGAGCTCTCTAAAGCTTCACACATGGACATATCTTTCTCAGGTTCCATCAGGACATTTCCCTACCTTGTGGTTTTCTGACTTACATTTTCATAGAAAGGTCAAAATATGCTATATTATCTTCTTATGCTTTAAAAATCTCGTGGCAAGAATTCTGTGCTGAATCAATTGTAGAGTATGGAGTTAACGAACTCTTGAAAAATAAGTACCATATTTTCAATTCCATGTGCTCACACATCATGATTTGTAAATGAACTAACCTCTGGAGAATTCTTTTTCCTCCCTAAGGAGCTCTAGTAGGTATCTGTCATATTTCTAGAGTAAATAACATTTAAGCTTTTCTTCTTTATTTTTTTTTATTTTTTATTTTTTTTGGTACTGGGGATTGAACTCAGGGGCACTCCACACTGAGCCACATCCCCAGCCCTATTTTGTATTTTATTTAGAGACAGGGTCTCACTGAGTTGCTTAGGGCCTTGCTAAGTTGCTGAGGCTGGCTTTGAACTCGCGATCCTCCTGCCTCACCTCCCAAGTGCTGGGATTACAGGCGTGCGCCACCATGGCCCAGCTTCTTCTTTATTTTTGTATTATGAAAGTGAATGAATATTTCTTGTCTCCATTTTTGGACCCCTACAATTTTTGTATTAGAAAAAAAAAAGCCCACAGTGTTACTATTACATTAGATAATTTTATTTCAAAAAACTAAATATAAGAATTATTTTTTGCTGTATGGTTGTCTTTTGTATTTTCACTTGACTCTTTTTTTATCATCTTAGAATCTTGTCTCTGAAACTTGTGCTCCCATCCTTTTTTTCTATGAAACTGAGAAGCAGGACAAGCATGGCATGAAGTCAAAGTAAATTCCTGTATTTAAGAGCTAGCAACCATTACAGGGTTCTTGAAGCCAAAGCCTGCCTATCACTTGGCTGTTGGGTGAATCGTATGTTCTAGGCAAGGGCACTTGACTAACTGTAAGAATGTTGAGTTTGATATACTGTTGCCAAAAATACAAAAAAAATGTCACTCTGAGTATTAAGTTTTTGTCTGGCAGGATACCGAAAACCTAAAATATAGCCCACACATGCAAATTTGTTGGAAGACGAAGTACATTTTTCACCAAGTCTCAGAGTAGGAAAGCCAAGCTAGTTTGGATTTTAAAGTTTTTCTCCCACTTTCCCATACTGCCAAGCTCCCCAGAAATCCCTAATCATGTGGCACTGAAAAGATTATTTTCTATATTTTAAAATAATAGTATTGCTTTTGACTCAGCATTTTATATTTACGTACACAAAGGTAAATATAAAATTTTAAGGGATGGACACTAGCAAGGATAGTGTTCAAGGAGAGAATTAAGACATAATAGAACTTCTTGGAATGTGTCATACCTGAGCTTTACTTCATCTTTAAAAAGGAAAATCTGTAATACTAAAGGCATATGTGTGTATACACATGTACACATATATTGAAGCACATACCAGTATATAATCTTGTTTGTCAGCTGCCTCTCTCTCTCTTTCTCTCTCTCTCTCTCTCTCTCTCTCTGTGTGTGTGTGTGTGTGTGTGTGTGTATGTGGTGCAGGGGATTGAACCTAGGGCCTTGTGAATACTGTGCACATGCTCTACTACTACCTAATCCCTAGCATTTGTTAGCTGCTTTAAAATATTTAAAAGTATTTCTTGATGTAGCCTCATTATGTGATCTAAGATTTCTTATTAAATATTAGTATATATAGTAAATATTCTAAGATATTTTCCTATAGAATATATTGCTTGTGTATATTTAATCTTTTGCAGTTAGCAAAGCAGTAGCATACTTAAATTCAACTTATGACAAATATAGATAGTACTGTATACAATAGTATTGCATACAATATATCCTTGTTGTTTCCTATACTTAATTCTACAGAACTTAGATAATTTCCACATACAGAAGCATTATAGACTTATTTTGAAGTAGACAAGTTACCCAGAAGTAAAATACAATTTTGAATATTTGGTTATTTAGCTCCTTCACTTGTATAGAAAGGTCTTTTACTATGGGTAGAATTACAGTTATGTAACATTTTTTTCTACTTAGAATAATGTTTAAAGAGATATCTTCAGTGTTCCCTAAAATTGAGTATTACAATGTATCTGATACAAATTCAGTATTGATCCAATAATACTATTTTAATTTGAGACCTAAGATCATTGGGGACCATATTAAGTTTGAGCAAATGCTGTTAGGAGGAATCTTAAGGGCCATTCAATTCAGTCTCTTCATTTTACTTGGTAAAACTAAGGTTCAGAAACATAACTTTCTTTTGAAGGTCTTAAATTATTTAGTGAAAGAGCCAGAATTGAAGATCAGATTTATCTTAGATTCTAACCATAATCAATTATGGAGTCAAAAATGGGAGAAGATTGTTGATAGAAGAAAAGAATAAGTCTCTGAGTATTACAGTTAGGCCACAGTTATCTACTGGCCTGTTTGCAAATGAACCAGTCATTTCTGATAAAATCCATGGCTATTCTAAATCATTACAGTTCTTGGCCCTGATACAGTAAATCTAAACATTGCTGAAGCAGGAGTAGTTGTCTCTTCTTTCTCATGCATTTCTGAATTATCAACGGCACATGATTGATAGCAAGGAAATACCTTCCAGATAACTATGCATTTGTTAACCCAATGTCCTATTTGCAACACTAGTGAATGTTTTTGAAGCAGAGGGAACTTATAGTTTTGGATGACCTTTTACTCTCCATCAGTTAACAGCAGTTTGAGCACATTTTTTTAAAAGATAAGATTGCATGTAAAACTTTTTGCACTTTGTGTGTGTGTCTTCAAAAAATTTAGTTTTTCCAAATGGCTTTCTGAAATTATCACCATTTTAATTCTAATTTTCTGACTATTTTAGATTTTCACCTTAAATAATACTTAAAAAAACTTCCTTTTTTTCTAAATCTTTTTTTAAAAAGTTGGATACTACTGTAATCTCCTTGTCCAACTCTCCCCAAAACATCCCCAGAAGTAGAGTTGTGAGGATAAAGGATCAGAAAATTCAAGCATTTTTTGAGACCATCGTAGAAAAAATTAGGGCTTCAGGCAGTTGTTCTCTATATCTTCTTATGAAATCCTTTCTGGTATTCTTTTCTAACTATACCATTTGTTTTATTCCTGGGTCTGACATCAAGAGTATACAAGTTCTGTGAGTTTGGGAGAGTATATAACTTAATTTAACCAGTCCCATAATCAAGATTCAGGATATCATGTACATTTTGTATTGAAATACAAAACACAATTAGAAGCTACTTTGAAAATCTGTACTCCAACAAAATTGAAAATCCCGGAGACACTGACAAATTTCTAGAGACACTGACAAATTTCTAGAGGCATGTGATCCTCCCAAACTAAACCAGAAGGACATACACAATTTAAAAGGATCAATTTCAAGCAATGAAACAGAAGATGCCATCAAAAGCCTACCAACTAAGAAAAGTCCAGGACCAGATGGGTTCTCAGTAGAGTTCTACAAAACCTTCAAAGAAGAACTCATACCAATACTCCTGAAAGTATTTCATGAAATAGAAAAGGAGGGAACCCTTTCAAATTTATTCTATGAAGCCAGTGTCACTCTGATACCAAAACCAGACAAAGATTCATCAAGGAAAGAAAACTTTAGACCAATGTCTCTGATGAATATAGACCCAAAAATCCTTAACAAAACCCTGGCAAATCACTTACAAAAACATATTAAGAAGATAGTGTACCACAATCAAGTGGGGTTTTTCCCAGGAATGCAAGGTTGGTTCAACATCTGGAAATCAATAAATGTAATTCATCACATTAATAGATTTAAGGTTAAGAATCATATAATTATTTTTAATAGATGCAAAGAAAGCATTTGACAAAATACAACACCCCTTCATGCTGAAAACACTAGAAAAAATAGGGATGGTAGGAACATACCTCAACATTATAAAAGCTATTTATGCTAAGCCTACTGCCAATGTCATTCTTAATGGAGAAAAACTGAAAGCATTCCCTTTTAAAACTGGAACAAGACAGGGATGCCCATTATCACCACTCCTATTCAAAATTGTGCTTGAAATACTAGCCAGAGCGATTAGACAGACCACAGAAATGAAAAGAATATGAATAGGAAAAGAAGAATTTAAGCTGTCACTATTTGCTGATGACATGATTCTATATTTAGAGGATCCAAAAATCTCCACCAGGAAACTTCCAGACCTCATTAATGAATTCAGCAAAATAGCAGGTTATAAAATAAACACATAAGTCCTATGCATTTATTTTCATAAACAATGAAACATTTGAAAGAGAGATAAGAAAAACAACTTCGTTCACAGTAGCCTCAAAAAAAAAAAAAATGAAATACTTGGGAATCAATCTAACAAAAGAGGCGAAAGACCTCTACAATGACAATTACAGAACATTAAAGGAAGAAGAAATTGAGGAAGATCTTAGAAGATGGAAAGATCTCCCGTATTCTTGGATAGGCACAATTAATATAATCAAAATGGCCATACTTACAAAGGTGCTATACAGATTTAACACAATTCCAATTAAAATCCCAGTGACATTCCTCATAGAAATAGAGAAAGGAATCATGAAATTCATCTGGAAGAACAAAAGACCCAGAAGAGCCAAAGCAATCCTGGGAAGGAAGAATGATGCAGGAGGTACCACAGTACCAGACCCTAAACTCTACTATAGAGCAATAGTAACAAAATTGACATGGTGTTGGCACCAAAATAGACAGGTAGACCAATGGTACAGAGTAGAAGACACGGACACAAACCCACATAAGTACAGTTATCTCATACTCGACAGAGGTGCCAAAAACATGCAATGGAGGAAACATAGCCTCTTCAACAAATGGTGCTGGCAAAACTAGAAGTCCATATACAGTAAAATGAAATTAAACCCCTATCTCTCACCTTGTACAAAACTCAACTCAGAATGGATCAAGGATCTAGGAATCAGACCTGAGACCCTTCACCAAATAGAAGAAAAAGTAGGCCCAAATCTTCATGTTGGCTTGGGACCAGACTTCCTTAACATGACCCCCAGAGCACAAGAAAGAAAAGCAAGAATCAGTAAATGGGGCATCTACAGAGTGGGAGAAAATCTTTGCCACACACACTTCAGAAAGAGCACTCATTTCCAGAATCTACAAAGGACTCAAAATTTTTCCACTAAGAATACAAATAACCCAATCAATCAATGGGCTAAGTAATTGAGCAGACATTTCACAGAAGATCTACAAGCAATCAACAGATACAGAAAAAATGTTCAACATCTCTAGTAATAAGAGAAATGTAAAAACTACCCTAAGATTTCATCTCACCCCAATTAGAATGTCTATTATCAAGAATACAAGCAACAGCAGGTGTTGGCGAGGATGTGGGGGGAAAGGTACACTCATACATTGATGGTGTGGTTGCAAATTGGTGCTGCCACTCTGGAAAGTAGTGTGGAGATTCCTTAGAAAACTTGGAATGGAACCACCATTTGACCCAGCTATCCCACTCCCTTGGCCTAAACCCAACGGACTTAAAATCAGCATATACCATAGTGCTGCAGTCACATCAATGTTCATAGCAGGTCAATTCACAATAGCTAGATTGTGGAACCAATCTAGATGCCCTTCAAGAGATGAATGGATAAAGAAACTCTGGTATATATACACAATGGAATATTACTCAGCCATAAGGAAGAATAAAATTATGGCATTTGCAGGTAAATGAATGCAGTTGGAGAATATCATCCTAACTGAAATAAGCCAATCCCAAAAACCAAAGGCCAAATGATTTCTTTAATAAGTGGATGATGATACAAAACAGGGGGTGGGAGGGAGGCAAGAATGGAGGAAGGATGAATTGTATAGAGGAAAATGAGGGGTGGGGAGAGAACGGGGGAAGGAAAATAACAGAATGAGACAAACATCATTACCCTATATGCATGTATGATTACGCAAATGGTACAACTCTACTTCTTGTACAACCAGAAAAACAATAGTTGTACCCCATTTGTGTACAATGAATCAAAATGAAGTCTGCAAAAAGAAATAATAATAAAAAAATAAAAAGTAATGGAACTTTATTTTAAGGATGGTCCCTGGAGTTTTAATGAGAATTGAGGTAACTTGTTTTAAATAAATTTCTTTAGAAGCTGAAAATCAAAACAAGGACCTAGGATTGCTGTTAAAAAATGAATTGAAGGAACTTGGCACCCAGTTAGGAATTTAATTACTCTAAAATCCAGGTGTCTCTGTGTGTGTTTTTGTGTGTATGTGTTTTCTGTAGCTTTTAGTTAATACACAAAAGTTTTTCTTTCAACATGTATCTACTCAGTGACTTATGTCTGGGCACTTGAGATACATAAACAATGTGAATTTTCTAAATGCTTCAGTAATTCAAAAAGAATGAATTTTAAAATATATATTGTAATGGTTTAGATGTGTTGTCCCCCAAAAGCACATGTGTAAGACAATGTAAGGGGATTCAGAGGAGAAATGATTGGGGTATAGCCTTAATATAATCAGTGACTTAATCCCCGATGGGATTAACGGGCTAGTGACTGGAGGCAGGTGGGGTGTGGCTGGAAGAAGTGGTTCATTGGGGGTGTGGCTATGGGGTATATGTTTTATACCCGGAGAGTGGAGTCTCTCTCTGTTTCCTGATCATCATGTGAGCTGCTTCCCTCTGCCACACTCTTCCACCATGATGTTCTCACCTTGAGCCCTGAGGAATAGAGCCAGCCCCTTATGGATTGAGACCTCTGAAACCGTGAGCCTCCAAATAAACCTTTCCTCCTCTACAGTTGTTCAGTGGGGGTCTTTCAGTCACAGCAGCGAAAAAAAGCTGACTCTGTGTGTGTGTGTGTGTGTGTGTGTGTGTGTGTGTGTGTTATAAAATGTTAATATATTATAGACAAGCCTATTTTTGAAGTCAGTTCTGAAAGATCTTAAGTATCATCATACTTAAAGTGAAAGATTAACATTAATGTGAAAAAGTATGGTAGTATTTTAGACAGAAAAAGGGAATAGAGCTTTGAATTTTATTAATTATTATAAGCAAATACAATTGATTTTCAACAATTATGTGCTTGTATGTTAGACTGTGTTATTTTTCAAGAGCCTTTACTGCTGCTCCCTGGGGAAGCATTGCACTTCCCTTCCCTATTGACATCATGCCTGAAGTTATGACTTGCTTTGGCTAAAGAAATATGAGTGGAAGTGATTTATGTTTACTTGTGAGAAAAGCTTTGAGTCAGAACATGGTTTCCTATATTCTTTTTCCCCCCTCTGCAATGAGAATCTATTTAGATAGATGTTTCTCTATCCCCTAAGGCATAAAATAAGATTACATATAGTTGAGCCATAGCCAGCCCTTGTTAGACATGCCATGAACAAGAAATAGACTTTTGTTAAAGAACATTCTAATTTTGTTACTGCAACGTAACCTAGCCTGATGGTTCTCATGCTTTACCAAACATCGGAATCATGTGGAGATTTTGTTGAAACACAGATTGTTGGGTAGTAGGCCTGGGGTAAAGACCAAGTATTTGTATTTCTGATGTGAAGAATAGCCATTGTAAAGGGGAGGTGTGTAAGAAAAGGCAGTGTGGAATCTAGACCAAAGTACACGCTCAGGCAAATTATGTTTAGACAAAAGAACAAGTAGAAGTGAGGAAATGGACATTCTTTAAAACTATCCATGCCCTTTGCCCCTTCTAAAGTCTTCATAATACCAGTTACTTGTCTGTGGTATTTCTTCTTCACAAATGAGATTTGACCAGGCACAGATTATTGCTTGGGATGGATTTACTCTTGTGTGAGTATATCTGGGGGCCTAACTGGGGCTATCACTTACCTATATGGGCCTTGGTTTCCTAATCTGTAACATAAATTCTCTCAGGTTACTTTGGTAGCAATATTCCATTTTTCTAACGTCATTTTCTTAGCTGGAAAGATTCCAGTGTGTTAATTTTCCCTATTTCTATTATTCATATATCACAAATTTAAGTTCATAGTCTTTGAGAGGAGAGCTGAAATGTTTGAAATGAATACTTTTAGGATTATTGATATTTTAAGTCATCAGTTAACCAGAAAATATTCTTCAAAACTTGCAAAATATTTTCATTCCATTAATCAGAAATACATACTTTACTTATTTTAGATTTGAACTGTGGTATTAAATAAGCATACATTGGGAAAATGTATAGCCTAATGTTTCAAATATCTGCTCATTTTGTTCAGTTTGAAAACATATTGCCATATTATTTTAGTGACATAGATAACAATATGCAATTGAAAATAAATTAATGTTGATTTGAAGATTCCATTTAATTAAACACATTTCTTTTCATCTTTTATCACAACCATTATGAAAAGGGAAAAGGAAAAAGAAAAAAGAAAATATTTGCCAGTCTGTGGTCTTTAAAAAATAGATTGATTCAGTATCATGATTATAATTTTGTTTAATGTAAATAGTTTTTATTTCTAGCAGTGCCATGATTATTAGAATACTTGCTGAGTTTTTCCTTGGATTTACATGAAAACACCATTTTGATCTTTCTTGGTTGTTGCCTATAGTTTGTGGAGTCTAAATACAGGCCATTTGCTGGGGATCAACAAACAGGCCTTTCAGTTTAGGTCCAGTGAAACCACCATCTGCTCCTTTTATAAGTATTTGAAAGTTTGACTAGTATTGCTATTAGCAGTTCATTTTGAGAGGGAAATTTATCCTAATTAACATTTCTTTCTGAAGGTGATTCTTGGTTCCCTAGCAATTGAAGGCAGCTTGGAGCATGACCTTCCTAGTTTGGATTTTAAAGCAAAAACAGTTCCAGCTTTTGCAAGTCTAAGGAGAAATATGATTCTATTGGAGTTGTTACTGTAAGTTTGAGTCCAACTGTTTCCAATTTATCTTGAGGACACACCAGAAAAAAGTGCACAATAATCATCTGGGGACTTACAATCACACTTGATTACCCATAACTGCTGCTTGTTTCAGAACTTTCTCTGGGTTCTTGAGGACAAAGCCAATCACCAGTGTTCCATTCTGTATGAAATGAATGTGCTGTAAAATATTTAACAGAATCAAAAGTAATATTTTTAATGCACTGGGAAAATTCACTATTTGCTGTAATTCTATTGAAACGATTTGAAGATATAAGTGTTCATGAAGCAACCAAAATAATCTTGCCAAATTTAATTTTTTGTTGTTTCACATTCAGATTTTTGTATGTGAAATTTCTTAAAATAGAAATACAACATTAATTATTCTTTTTTTCTCATGTTAAGTGTCATATGCAGACTGAAACCAAACTCTCTTAGTCTGTTTTATTATTCAAATAGTAGTAGACATAAGAGGAAAAACCTGTTGTATATGTGTAGGCAATATAATGTATTTTAACCACATACCACAACATTGGTATAGTAAATTGCAGTAACTGCTTTAACCTACTAGAGTATGCATATATGATTAATACATTGAAGATTTAAAAAAATAAATAAAAATTTAAATTAATTTTATTTCAATCTTGGTATTCTTTTTTTTTTTTTCTATGCATCACCCATTTCAGCTTTAATCTTTTTTTTTTTTTCTTTTATTTACTTATTGATTCATTGAACACAAATGGAGTACAGCTATTGTTTCACTGGTTGTACACAAAGTAGAGTCACACCATCTGTGCATTCATGCATGTACACAGGGCAATGGTATCTGTCACACATTCTTAAATAGATGAAACAAAAAAATCTATAACTTGAATAGGTCTCAAATGCTAAATAATAAGTCACTATTAAGATAAGTTTTTACCTATGAAAATGGGTTAGGAAAAGTAATTACAAGTACTGTTTTAATCTTTTAAATTTTTAAAAGATTTAAAATTTAAAAAAATTTTAAACCCCACATTTTTAAAAAGCTAAAAAGGATTAATTTAACTTTAACTTTAAATTAAATTCAAAAAGCTAAAAAGGATTAATTTAACTTAAAACCAACCTACATAAAATTTAGAATAAAGACAATTGCATATCACAAATTTAAGGCATTTAAATAGGCATTTTAATTTCTTTTATGACTCTTAAAATAAACTTTCAGTTAAATGCACTCCAAATACATTTATACTTTTAGCACCAATGATATAGTAATTAAGTAAATAAAAACTTTGAAGCCACCTATTTTCCATAACTATTCATGTCATTTTTTTCATAACTCTAGGATAAATCTGCAACACTTGATCTTCAAGCATTTTGTTTTAAATAATTTTGTTCCCATAAAATAATATAACTTTTTTATTGTTTAATTTTTTTGGTACCAGGTATTGAACCCAGGGTCTTTTAACCAGTGAGCTCCATCCTCAGTCCTTTTTATTCTTGATTTAGAAACAGGGGCTCACTAAGTTGCTGAGGCTGGCCTTGAACTTGCAATCTTCCTGCTTCAGCCTCTCTAGCCACTGGGATTCCAGGTGTGTGCCACTGTATCTGGCTTGTAACTTATTTTTTTATACCGATTGGTGTAGTGAATGATACAGTCAGAATAAAATAGATATTTTAAGAATTACCAGTGTTTACAACAATTTAAAATCTTTTTTATTGGCAAATCTTTGTGTTTTGCATTTAGTAGTTTCTCAATTCAAATAATTTAAGGAGATATAGGATATAAAATGCTGGACTAAAGAAATTTAAAGCTACTGGGCCTGGTGGCACATGCCTGTATCCCAGTGGTTCAGGAAGCTGAGGCAGGAGGATTCCAATTTCAAAGTCAGCCTTAGCAGCTTAGGGAGGTCCTAAGTCATTAAATGAGACCGCCTCAGAAATTAAAAAAAAAAAAAGGGCTGGGGATGTTGTTCAGTGGTTAAACACTCCAGGGTTCAATCCCTGGTACCCAAACTAAAAAAGAAATTTAAAATTTAACTCATGAAGTACAGAGTAGTTTAGGTAAGCTACTAAACAGCTCATTGCATTCCCCAAGTAATCAGCAGTGGTGTCTTCTGTGTATTAGGTACTTAATAAATGATTGTTTAGTGGGTAAAGATAGACTATATAATAGTCAATGAATTTCCTTTGAACTGATTCAGTGAGTAAAAGACAAAAAAAAAAAAATAGAAATGTCCCAGCTGATACTTCATAAATATTTTTTTAATCATTGCAGCTTATTTAATTATCCACGTTCTTTGGGATCACAATTTCAGAAAATTACAGGAAGAAAAAAAAAAACACATTTATTTTAGTGTCTTCCTAGCAAACCTCTTACAACACTGTTAGTAAAGTTGACTAGTTTTTTACATTCTTTGCCTTTGCTTTGGTGAAATGAAGATAAATAACTTTTATGTTGTTTCTTCTGTTCCTGTATGTTCAAGAATTGGTTTTAAACAGTTTATACCTTATAAATTTCTGCTGTATAAATTAAAAATGACATAGCACTACAGAAAGTAAAAAGTTTTTTTTTTCCTGATGCCTCTTAATCTATCCTAGATAGGATAGCCCACTAACCACAGATTGGTTATGTGTCCTTTTAGAGCACTTTCTCTAACATTCCATGTGCATGTAATGAGCAACATCTTATATTTTACATTCATAATATTAATATTTTAGCATGGATGCCAAATATAGTAACAGTGTAATATTTTATCACTAATGGGTCTGTAAAATGAATTGCTTAACAGTGTTTCTTATAGGTCTTATTATAGTAGTATGTATCTATTTCAGCAGTTTACCTTTTAATCTCAAAAAAGATAATTTTTCTAGGAATAAGTTCCATCAAAGGTATTATGAAATAATAAGCAAGTGTAACAATCCCAGTAGCAACCAGTAGTGTCAAAAGAAAAAAGGTTTTGTTGTTTTATTCTTGGTGTGATTTAGAACAATTTATTCTATTTTTCCCATTTAGTAATGAAATCATAATACAGTATTAAATAATATAATAAAATTTCAGAATTAAAAGTCATTCAGTGGACCAATTAGGATAGTTATATATTCCAGTCTGTTTTTAATAGACCAAGAAGTTGAACTCTAAAATTAATTGATTTTTCTCAGGGTTAGTAGAAAAATTGTGACTCCTGTCTATATCCTTATAAACATCAAGATTCCTCCATTACACTATGCACTGTCTCTGAAGTAATATTTTAAAGGAGATTGATGAAGTATATTTTTTACACCCACTAATTTTATCAAATGAATGAAAACTGAATAGACAAAAGAATTTTAGGAATCAAAGTTTATTTTCATATTTTCAGCTAATTAGAAGACATAGTAAAGCAAGTTTTATATTGGTGCCAAATTCTTAGCTATTTTATATCTCTGTATGGAATGATAGATTACAGGACAAGAACATCAGCCATCATTAAATCTAATATCACAATATTTACTTGAAGAAACCTAAAGTAACTTAACTAAGAGAAGTAGCGTTTTTGATTCCTTATAAACTTTTTCAAAAGAAAGCTTGCAAAAATATTTGAGATAGAAATCACATCAGAACTACAAATTCTCCCAAAAATAATTTTCTAGCGACATCTTCTGGTACAATGTTGTAATAAAGGTGAAAGCTCATGGAAGTAATTTCATGGAAATTAACCGTGGGAGGAAAAAATCTTGTGGGCAGAATTGTTTTTTTTATTGTCATTTACACTTCTAATTAACCATTTGTAATTTTACAAGAGTATTATTCTGATAATTATAACATTTAGCTTCTTTATCCTTTCCTGTACAAGGTGTGTAATTCTAACTTGAACTTCTATAATTAGCTGTGTATTGACTCAGTTGTTTGATGAAATGCTGCCAATTCCTTTCCTTCTTGTCTTTTCTGGCTCTGTTTTATATTACTTTTCCTTAGCAGAGCCTTGTAAAAGTAGAGATTCAGTAAATATGGATTGAATTAGAGTAGCTATTTTATGTCATTTGCATAGACTAAATAGAAAAGTCTGTATATATGAGTAAATGCATTATCTTTGTGCACACTTGAAAATATAAATGAGACTTTATAGTAGAGGGTGGTTTAATTAGGAGAAATGGATTTTTTTTCTTCTATAGAAGAAAAGAAATGGATCTTTTTTCATAGGTTATGGAGGAATATAATGCATTCAGTCTTTGAATATTTTCTTTATCTCCATTGATTTCCTATATGACTGCATCTAGTCTCATTGATTTAAGAACTACATATAAAGGAATCAGGCCTCTTCTTGATATCTAGATACATATAGTCAGCTGCTTTCTTCCTTCACATTTTCATTTAAGTAACTAAGACACCTCTTAAATTTAACACTTTGGATTTTCTCCTTGAAAGCATTCCTCCCACATTATTCCTAACTTCAGGCAATGATCATTTCAATCCTTCTGTTCACTCAAACCAAATATATTTTAGTAATTTGTAAATTTTCTTTCCCTTTTACCTCACATTCAGACTATCTAGAAATTCTGCCAGCTCTTACTTTTGAAATACATTAGGATTCTTACCATATCTCTAACCCACCTCTAAACATAATTACTTTCCCTGACTACCTTCCTTTCCTCTCACCTGTCCTTCTTATATTTTCCATCCAGCAAACAAAATGATTTTCTTAAAATTTAAGACAGATCTGGTCACTTCCCGCGAGAAACTTCCAAAGGCCTTCCCATGTCTAAAGGGGGGCCTACGTGCATTGCAGGCCACTTCTTCCCTCCAGTCCTGTTTCTGAGACCTCATTTCATACCACTTCTTCCTTGCTCCAGTTAAGCTCCTCTTGCTGTTCTCCTTACTTATCATGTAGACTTTTATCATGAACTTTCTATTTATCATTGCTTCAAACTGAAATGCCTTCCCTTAATTCCTTAAGGTTTCTGATCAGATTACCAACTTCTTAGACTTTTCTTGTCTATACAATGTAAAAAAGAAAGCCAGAATCCATCACTATTCCGTTCCCCCACATCCTGTAGAGTTTTTTGTTTGTTTTGTTTTTTGCCATAGATGTTTTCACAATATGACTTACTTTTTTGTTGTATCTATGTTAGTTGTATAAAAGCAGGGATGTTCTCTTATCCACTGTTACATACTTAGAATAGAAACCAGTGCTTATACATAGTAGGCATTTAGTTAATATTCATTAAATAATTCAGTGAGCTTTAATACTTAAATGGAGGAAGTGATTTGATTTACATTATAATAATCAAGTTCACAGAAATGCAGGGAACCTTCTAATAGGGTGTACTTTGTTTAAATCTTTATGTTTATATCATATTTTCTACATTTAACACAAATTGCAATAGTGTTGCATAGTTAGGTTAATGCTCAGACTGTACTCCTAATGTCAAAGTATAGGACTATATTACTATCTATAGATTCTTTTTATGGGAATAATTACTTTTTTGTTCTTTTGACATAGACATCTGACCCTCAATTACATTAACAAACCTTATACACATGAATGGAAAGAAGAATAGCCCCTTTTGAATCCATGTTAAGACTTTATCAATATGAAGTGCTTCCCACAGTGTTCTACTGAAAGAATCAAACTTCCATCATAATGAAATTGCAAATTCACTTGTATATGCTCCTTTTATACTTGAAAGCTACTTTTTGATGTTTTGGTCTGCAATTAAATTTATTGTTTAGGGTCACAAATATGCAATGCTGACTAGACCAAGTTGTCAGAATCTTTTATCTATTCAGCATTGCACAAAGATAAATGGCTGTCTTTCAACAATAACATACCAAAGCCAAAATTTGTTCCCAGATGTACATAATCTTTTAATCAATCTGCTTTCTTTTTTGCAGTCAATAGGCTCTTAGCCTATTCCCTTACAATCCACCCAGCTAGATTATGGGTTTTAAATTACTGTGAAACACTTTCTTTAGATGGAAGTAGATAAATTTAAGAATTTTAATGCTATAATTTCCTCATGCACATTTTTAGCTCAACATATGAATTCTTTTGCCTTTTTCCCCATTCTCTATAGGGTGGATAATTATGTAGTATGTTACTTAAATTCTGTGGTTACGTTTCTCACCATTAACCTGACCATAACGTAGATCATGTCATTAACTGAAATGCATCCTAAAGTGTTTTTAAACCTCTCTGTGCGCATTGATTAATTTTTTTCCTGAGGTTCTTCATCACCTCCAATAATAACGTATACATTTTAAAGTAGATTTCCTATATGTTGTACATTTCCTTTGTTACCTTTAATTTAAAACACACACAGAGTTGCCTGATTTGAGTCTGCTATTTTCATTCAAGAATATCTATCTAATATTAATATTCTTTAGAACTTCATTTTGTCACCAATCTATGGATTTCTTCAAGGAATTTTGATTATAAATTCCCAGAGGCCCTTTAAGGTGATTATATCATGATTTCCTTGCAAGTTTAATCACCTTAGATAAAAGGTCTTGGAGCATTAGGTGCCTAAGTTAAGATATTGTTTAAATAGTTTTAGAAAATCTGAGTCCTTTTTCCTTAATTACCATGTAGTTTGCACCTTCCCCAATTAAAGACAATACAATTTTAGGACAATGGATAGAAGAAAACCATGATGTTTTAAGTCAGATCAACTTTTTCTCCTACCATGAATTCTGACTGCTATTAATTTTGTTATCTCTGGGAAGTTACTGCATTATTTTGGGTCCCCAGGCAGGTATGGAATAGAAGAAAACCTATTCATAGAGTTGTGATGTGGTTAAATGCGATAACACATATTAAGGACCCAAAACTGTGCCTGACAATAGTAAACACTCAATAAATATTATCTGGAATCCTCCTTTCTGTCTGCCTCCACCTACGCCCACTCCCCATGCTATATTATGTATTCTGATCAGGCTTAATCAGAAGGCAAAACTATTGAACTTACCTTGAAGTGTTTTTGTGCATGCCAACTCTATGTTGTTTTGCATTCATCAAATTAATAAGAGAGAAGTCAGGACCTCAAATTGACCTATATGTAATAACCCTGCAAGTGTGTGTGGCCTTTTTCTTCATGGCAAATGAGTCTCCCAGACACTGGGTAGAATGAAGAATGCTCTGCTCCCATCCCGATTTTAACACCAGATGGAACCCTTAGAAGATGACTTTAGCCTTTGTTCAACTAACAGATCTGAGAATTGAGCCCCAAGTTATGTTGATATATTGTAATATGACATAGAAAAGACTTATCATATTAATCATTTTGTATAAAGTGATTTGCTTCATTGCTAGTTGCTTTTTTGACCATTTGTAATGCTCAGGTCATTAACCCTGCTTTTCACTTTTTAAAACACGATTTTAAAATGTGAAGCTGAACTTTTAAAAAAGGATTTAAAATGTCTTTTTAAATGATTTTTAAAAATGATTCTAAAATTGTTTATAGAAAAAAATTTTAATAGCTAATAAACTTCTTTGTGTATCAAAATATGTTTTTTAATGATTGTAAATTTTTGTTTTAGGTGTAAAGATGGTTTGAAAGGATTTACATTTTCTGCACTTAGGTAAGTAGAATTTTATTTATCTTTATATTGAAAGCAAATATGAGTTAACTTTTTTAAAATGGTAAATATATGTAATTGCATTAAATATTTATTTCCTCAATTTTTAAGCTGATGACAGTTTTAAAAGTCACAATGGTATATTCAAGCCTTTGTGAATAGTTTATTGAAAGAGTATTTGATTTTCCTCCACTAATAATCAGTCAGTTAATTCCTACTTTTTGGACCCATTGTGTGATTTATACTATAGGGTAGAAAGATAGGAACTCTCTTCAGGGAGCTTAAAAAAGCAAGCTCCATATGAACAATTACCAAAAAATTAAGTACTTAATTGTATGGTACTGGATTATAAGTGGGACTTATGTGTTGTCAAACATTTATTAGATTTTAAGTATTGCTAGAGTCTTTTTCTTTTATTTCATAGTCCATCTCTTAGCATAGTAGTTGTCACATACACACAATGTGCACACATACACATACACACACATACACAATGTCAGGTATCACATAATAATTAAATTTTGTAGCCATCTCTGAAATGGGATTTTCTTATGTGACATGATGAAGAAACCAGGGTCAGAATGTTTGACTAATTTAACATCACACAAGTAACTTAATATTCTGACTCCACACTCAATATTCTTCCTACTTATAAATGTTCCCTATTTTATTCTCCAAAATATATATAGTAGATACTTAGAGAAGATTAGTAGTGTGGTATTTAATATAAGTATTGAAGAGAAGCTTTAGGACAGGCTTCAGTACTGGGAGAAGTTTTTGTGGTATTGTCTCATGAGGATATACTGAGGATCCAAGTGAGTTGATACAGGACAAGTGTTTGCAACAGTGTCTGACAAATAGTAAGTGCTCAAAAAATGTTAGCTATTATTGTTGCTATTAATCTTACAGATGATATGTGCCTTAAACTGTATTTGTTTTTTTTTTTATTTTTTATTTTTTGGAACCAGGGATTGAACTCAGGGACACTCGGCCACTGAACCACACCCCCAGCCCTATTTTGTATTTTATTTAGAAACAGGGTCTCACTGAGTTGCTTAGGGCCTCGCTAAGTTGCTGAGGCTGGCTTTGAAATCGCGATCCTCCTGACTCAACCTCCCAAGTCACTTGGATTACAGGCGTGTGCCACCACGCCCGGCTCCTTAAACTGTATTTGAAGGATAACTTTAGATGACCACCAGTGAAGAGGAAGAACATCAGGGTGGAATAACATTAGCAAAAGTACAGACATTATAAACGTTAAACATGAGGCAAGACTGAGAAAATCAACATAATTCGTAAGAAAAGTTTGTATTTGAGTATATAAGGATTTTTTTCTAGTAGGTAAAGTTGAGTCAGATTATGGAAGACATAGAAGAAATAAAAGACAAACCTGGATTTGATAAGGTAGGCAGTAGGGAGCCACTAAAGGTTTTTCAGCAGAGTAATTGACAGTGTTTCAGAAAGATTAGTCTAGCCACAGTATTTGGGACATTAGAAAAGAGAGAACCAGAAGATACAAAGAAAAAATAATAAGGACTTGGATGCAGGTAATGGGGGGAAGATTAGAAAGCAAAAGACACAGCTTCCAATGGAAGAAAATGAAGACCCTGTAACTGTAACCCCTCCACTTCTCAATCCCGGTCAAATATTAAAAACCTAAGTGCCTGGAAGAATGTATCATTCACAGAAAATCAGATGACTTACAGGGAAACTGGTTTAGGAGAGAGAAAATTGAGTCCACAATGTGTTTAAGAATATTTTTGACACGTGCCTAGCATACATGAAGCCCTGAGTTAAGTCCCTAGCACTGCAAAAATAAATAAATTAATAATAGTAATAATAATAATAATAATAATAATAATAATAATAATATTTTTAGTTGGGGAAATGCTATTGTAGAAAAATGTTTCTAAATCATAATACACAATAAAATTTTCTTATTTTTTCATTAAAATATAAAATTTTATTAGAAAATAACATTAATTCACTGTTGTTCTTCTTATTATAAAGCATTCTATTTTAACTGAAAGCTGATGACAAAACAAAAAGGTGATTAAAGACAAGAGAAAACTTTGCTTGGTGTCCTTTGCAAAAATTCAAAATATGTCAGATATTTTTGTGTCTCTTCTTCAAATCCATTTGTAATAAAGGGATAATTTGAACCACTTGTACTTAATTTTTTCTCTGTATTACAGGAAAATATTCTGGGGAAAAAAAAGTTAAATCTTGCTAGTAGTTTTCTTGTTAGAAAAAAAAATCATTAAATATCTGGGTGTGGTGGGGCACATCTGTAATCTCAGTTACAAAAGAGGCTGAGGCAAGAGGATCATTAAGTTTTAAGCCAGCTCAGCAATTTTAGTGAGGTCCTAAGCAACTTAGTGAGACCCTGTCTCAAAATAAAAAAGGACTGAGGATGTGGCCCAGTGGTTAAACGCCCCTATGTTCAAACCCCAGTATCAAAAAGTACATAAATAAAATAAAATAAAATAAAATAGTATTTTATCTATTTAAGTATTATGTGTTATCATTGTATTTATATTGCATATCTCCTTTCACTAAACAGATTTGATTTCATTTTTCAACTCCTCACATTACAAATTGATTGTTCTCAGAGATATAAAGTTGATGCTCAGTACCAAAAGTCAAGTATACCTTTTATTGTTAATGTTTCATTATTTAAAAAAAAAGTGTGGGCTAATATATATAGGCTCACAAAAAGTATTTTCTGATGTGATGTTCTAATTCAACCTCTTTGCATTCTTCTCTCTCCCTCTCTCTTTGCATTCTTGACTGTACTGATTTTTATTGCAGACATATGCTATAAATTTATAGCATGTTAAAGACACATTAAATATTAATTACAAAAGGAAGGGTTAAGAAAAAAATGCTTGTTGTAGCCAAATTTAATATGACTTCCTAGCAACTAAAATTTGATGAGGAAAACATGTACAGCACCTGATACATTTGGGAATGCTCACCCTTCTCAAATTTAAATGGTTACAGTCACAAACAGGTTTGAAGGATGTGCTTATCTTATATAGATCATAATTACTCTATCATGAAAATACATAGTTTCAGCTGAGGAAAACCATCCTTTACTCACAAAGTACAAATATTTACAATATACCCTATTTAGTACCTTATATTTATACCTATTTAGTACCTAATTACACATAGTTTGAAAAGTTTTAGAAAATTCAGCTTTAACTTTAGTTCTGTACTCATTTTCTTTAAGTATTCCACATGTGCAAGTCAAAGATAACATTCATTCATTTTAAGTTTGTAGACTTTGACTATGTCCCAGGAATTATATTAAACGCTGAGAAAACATTGGTGAATGAATCAGATGCAATCTCTGTCATTAGAGCTTGTGGTCTAGCGGGAAGACAATGTCAATTATAATTATGCCCCATGTTACAACAGAGAGATGTAACTTAGTCTCTCCCCAAGTTGTGGATAGGAGTTAGGGTTAGGGTAGAGAAGAAAGAGAATTGCACAGAGTTACTTACAGAATAGAAAAGCCCAAATGCTGTGAGAGAATAGAAATTTTCTATATATTTCAGGTATTATTTCTTTTACCTTTGAGAGGGAATAGGAAGAAAAGGGTGGAACAAAGGAGCATGTAAGATAGACTTCAAAAGGCAGGTAAGACTTTAGCACAGATGTGGGGAAGAATGATCCAGGTAAGAGGAGCAGCATCAGGACATTTGTTTATTTGGAGAATAGCTAGTAGTTCATTTAGGTATAATGACTAATAAGAACTCATACAGTGAGTGCTTTTTCAGTCCTAGGTAGTGTTTTAAACTGGGAGTTGTATTTAATTTAGTAGACCATAAGTCAGTGAAGTTCTTTGAGTATCAGAGAAGCAACTTTAGGATGCTTTCTCTGGAATTGTGTGTAGAATGACTTGGAAATTTTCTCCCTATACAGATAATAGTAGAAGTCATAGGAACAGATAAAAGAGTCAAGGACAGAACCCTGGAAGAAGAGCTAGTGCTGGTAGTATTTATCAGAAGATGCACTAAGCCCTGATTGACCATAGTGTGAAACAAGTGTACGTAGCTCAGTGATTAAGAGACCGATCTTTCAAGTCAGATAATTCTGTGTTCAAATACTTACTGAAAATGTATTGCCAGTGGATAAGATACTTATTCATTCTAATTCTTATGGGAATTATGATACCTATAGTGTTCCTATGTTACAAATATTAAAATGATTTAACATTTGTAAAAGCCTTGATTGGCATTGTGCTTGTTGTGTAAGTACTCAGAAAATGTTATCTATTATTATGTTCACCCATTCAATACGTATTAATCAAATATTTACTATATACATGCCATATACTTTACTAGACACTGGGATATAATAGCAAAGAAAATCTGCATAATCTCATGGTCTGCATAATCTTATAGTCAGTTCAGTGGGGGACACAGAGTACTAAAATGATGCATATCGTACTGGGTGTTATTGCATCTTGAGAGCACAGAGCTAGGATCACCTATTCCCCCTGACAACATCTCCAAAAAAGTGACCTCTAATCTGAGATAGTCAGCACTATCAGAAGAGCAACAGCATTATGAAAGGTGTGAGAGTTACCATGGCATCTATTCTAGCATAGTTTTATCTGTGTTGCTTATCAATAACTGTAATACCTATCTTACACTCTCCCAGTACCCCCAAGAGTAAGAAACAAGTTCTTTTAGACAAAGAATGACTAATGACTCATAGCTGACACCTGGTGGCAAGCAAATCCTTTGCACACCCCTTAGGATTTGATGACTATATGTCTTAGCAACTTTGTTGGAAAAGAATGGATTGCGGTTGTTGATTATAATAGCTTTTTCTTTCTTTCTTTGAATGCTTAAATTCTCACATTTTGTTTTTCACAGGCCCTAACTTTCAGAATTTTGGTGTAGTATTGTCCATTCCATGTTTTATTATATTTCATCCTATTTTCTGCAAGTCTCCTTAGGAAAGCTCAGTTATTCTTTACAAGAGGAATGACTCTTATGTAGGTGCAAACAAGAGTTAGGAAGGCTCTGAGAAGATATGTTTAAGTATTATCTAATAGTAGTAATATTTGCATTGTCTTTGGAAAAATATTGTCCAGTTTTGTTGAAATGGGAATGATGTCATTTTCTGGATGTCTGATATTTTTCTGAAGAAAAATAAGTAGATTGGAATAATATCAGGTTTTAAGATTTCCTAATGGAATAATACAAGGGTATGTGGAATCTTAACTATTTCTTATCCTCATTTTTTTAGCTCCCTCTATTTTCCTAGGTATATGTAAATAACCTTCTATGCTGTAGTTGTTTATAACTCAAAGTGACATTGGGTATAAATTTAGTTTTACTCTAAAATAGAACCAAATTCATCACTTGTAAATATTAGTAGAATTTAGAGAAGAATATAATTTTCATGTTTGACTAGTAGACACAAAACTATCTGCTTCTTTTGAAAATCTTTAAAGCATGCAATACCTTAAAACAAAGATTGCTTCATAGAAGTGTTGTGCTGTGTTTTACTTGGTTAATTTGATTTAAAAATACCTGTATGTTAAACAAAATGACTTAAAAAATCTGAGTATTCCTGAGTATTCAGATTTTGAAAGTCTTGTTTTCTTCAGAGGATAACTAGATTATATTAATTGTAAAAATGCTATTTTAAATAAGATACTCCCCCAAATGTGTCCCTAGAGGAACAAAATATTTTTTTATCAATTTTTTTAAATAGTGAAAAATGCCTCATGTTTTTTTCTTTTCTTTAGGTTTATTGTAGGCAAGGAAGAAATTCCCACACATTCTTTCTCACCAGAGGCAGCATATGCAAAAGTGGAACAAAAGAGAGAGAAACATGAGGAAAAACCGAGAAGAATGAATATACTTGCTCTTGTTAGGAAACTTGTGGATTTAATGTGAGTTCTTTATCTTGATATTTTGGCACACTATATGATATTTGTACCAGGCCAAATTATTTTTGTTTTCAGGTAACAATGTTACTTTTCTTTTTTCACCAGAAACTGCATAGAAATTTACAAAGGGCACATTATGGCAAGTCAGTGTTACTCATTTTCTCTCCTAGAGTAGACCATCATAGACCTTTAAAGTAGGTTTGCATAGCATTAAAATACTATTCTATTTCCAAGCAGCAAGAGGCTGTAATGAAGAACTCCAGGAAGCAGATTAATACATGCTAATTGAACGTATCCACTATGGAACAGAGAAAGAAAAGTTCCTGAGAGACATTCAAGAAGATACAGAAATAAGAAGCAAGGATTAAGTAAAGAATATTTTGTTAAACAAAAATTTATAAGGGGTCTCAGACTGAAATAAGAATTCTTTATTTTTCTGTTATATAAAGGAAAAAGAACCTTTATATGTTCATTTATATTTCCAGTATAGACAATTAACAAAATAAATTTAATGGTTTGAAATTGGAATATTAGTCAATAAAAGCAATCATGGTAGTGATATTTTATTTTTATTTTATTTATTTATTTTTTTGGGAACCAGGGATTGAACTCAGGGATACTAAGCCACTGAGCCACATCCCCAGCCCTATTTTATATTTTATTTAGAAACAGGGTCTCACTGAGTTGCTTAGGGCCTCGCTAAGTTGCTGAGGCTGGGTTTGAACTCGCGATCCTCCTGACCCTGGCTTCCAAGTTGCTTGGATTACAGGCGTGCGCCACCACGCCCGGCTTTTTTTAATTTTTTAATTTTATTTATTTTATTTTATATTTTCGGTAGTGATATTTTAGAGAGGGAAAAATGAGTAGGCAATATTGAAAGTTAAGGTGTCCATTATAGGAAGAAGAAACTCTTTAAGAAAGAAGAAAACTGATCTTTGTCTCTTATTTTGCCTTTTCAGTGTTGTGACTTTTGGCAAGTGCATGTCGAAGTCCTTATCTATTAACTGGGGTTAATAATTCCTATTAAAGATTGTTGTGAGCATTAAGTGAAATAACATATAAAATTGCCTGGTGTAATGTATGAGCACAGAGTAGGTGTTAAGTTTTTACTGATTTTAAAGATTTTTGCCTTCATTTTTGCATACACTGTACATAGAAGGTAGGAGTAAAGAAAGGAATAGTAGATGACAGAAATAATTGTTGTAGTGAACTTGTTTAAAAGCAAGTTAAAACATAGTTATAGATTGATTACCTTAGTGGAGAAAAGGAAGAATGGATCCTCCTTAATGGAAATTTCAACAAGAATCAGAAGAAAATGCAGAAAATGAGTTTCCTGGGTAAATGATGCCTTGGGTATCAGAACAGATGAGCTGGTGGCAGAACTCTTCAGAGTAGCCTTAATAGGTCCTCTGGGGAGAAAGCAGATGCAGAATAATCCAGAAGCAAAACAAATAATAAAAGAGAAGGGCAGTCCAAGACTTGTGAGGCCCTTTGAAAAATGGTTAAGGATGACAGTTTAGTTGATATCAGGATTTAACTTCACTAGTGAAGAGAGTTTAATCATTTCTGTTCAGCTCTGGTAGCAAAAGCTGAAGTATCTTTGAAGAGAACTCTTAGAAGTATGAAGAGTAATGGTTTTCATGATGCAGTCCTTTTATAATTCACCTCTTTTTCCACCTCCAGCTTTAATCATTCAGATAGGTCATATCCTGATAGCATAAGGGCTTATGTCAATATGAACGGTTAATGTCACCTTTGACTAGGAAAGACTGCCTATATAATCTAGCTGCAGTCCAGAATTGAATTTCTTAAAAGACCTCACTGATCAATTTGCAAATGGGATTGGAGAGGTGCAAAGCCAGAACTTTATTCTGCAACTTTTTATTATAAACAGGAAGATATTTATGTGTTCCAACCATGGAAATAATTAATTAACTAGTCTGAAAGAAGTTATAAGGACTGTTTATTTTGGAACATGACTGTTTTAGAAAGGAAATAGCTAGACTAATGTTAGATAGTCTACTTATTTCTTTATGCCAAGGGTGAATAAATAATCCTACAGTCAACACATCAAACAATTAAAATGAGTATGTCCTGAAAAGTTCTCTCAACAGACATGTTTATATTAAACACTAGAAGGTCAAGTGATTCACAGTTAAATCACAAACAACCTACTTCTGAATTCCCACATGATTTCTATTTCTATATTTATTTTTAAGAAACTGAATTTTGGATTCTAATACTGTATTTTATTTCTTTTCCAGATGTTTTCTCTCAAATATAATTAAGTATAAATTCCTGTAACCTGAGCACATTCTCATTATGATTTTTGCTCAAGTACTGGCTTCACGGATGATTTATAACCGTTACACTCTGCAATAAGTGATTTAAAGCTTCCAAAGATTTGGCAGTGCATATAGATAATGTATACAGACTTTTCATATTGAGTCCAAAATACTTACCAATGTTTTTGTATTCCACATTAAGTATTTTGACTACAATCATATATTTTATATATTGTGTCAAATGGTAAACAACAACAAAAACTAAAATATTTGTTATCCTTTCTTCTGTATATCCTAAAAAAACAAAAGTTGCACACATTTAGATTAAGTAGTGACTTTATCTTCTTTTGTTTTAGAAAGTTTTAAGCAGATCTATAAATACATACATGTACACATACATTTTAATTATGATTAATTTAGTTGTATTTTTCTTGGTTTAATTTCAGATGCAAGCATGGACCAAGGCATAGATGTTGCAAACACTATGATGATAATTGTATCTCTTATTGCATTAAAGTAAGTATATTAATGTATCTACTTTCATAATGGGGAATATATGTAAAAATAACTTAAGAAATAATTTCCAAGTAAATGAAAAATTTGACATTACTAATTGCTGTCATTCTTTGCATTTGACTAGGAAAGTAGGTAAAATGTGAGAATAGGTAGTGATATTTAATACTTTAATATTCACTTACCTTAATGAAATAATTTTAAAATTAGCTTATCTTGGGCTGGGGCTGTAGCTCAGTGGTAGAGCACTTGCCTATGGGAGGCCCTAGATTCGGTCCCTAGCACAGCAAAAAAAGAAAAAGAAAAAAGAAACAAAAGAAAAGAGAAAGAAAGAAAAAGGGAAAAATTAACTCATCATGAGGTAAGAAAGATAATGAAGTAAAAAAATAGGAAAAGAAGAAAAATTATTAAAATGTGTACTTGGCAATGTATTCTCATTAGAAGTCGTAGAACAGGTTCTTGGACTGTGGAATTTGCTCTGTGTATCACTTTGTATACACTGAGATGCACTGTATGTACTCTGTACAATCTGATACAGTGCTTGTTGGTTTTGAACTTGTAAATCAATTACATTTTTAAAAGGCATCAAGCTAACTGGATCATGTCCTCAATTGCTCTACATTAAGAAAGTTAGCTGTGTCCACTGATATAAATTCCTTACTGCTTACTATACTTGTGTAATAGTTTAAAACTGCCCCCACCTGCCACCCCATTATCCCATCACTACTACCTCTGAGAAGAAAGTTTCTTATGATTGCAGTTAGCCTGGCACAGGTGGCACCACCTGCAGCAAGTTCCTTAGTTTTGCATGGTGCTCTAACAATTCTGATTATTTTAAAAGTTAATGTTCTTTCTTGCAAGGTCCAATCCTCATTTGCGGTTGATGAGAAAAGCTAAAATGCACAATACCCCAAAAGATAGTCTCCTTCTCGTTCCTGTAGAAAGGAGGAACTGTCTGCCTCACATCAGTGTTTTTGAATGTGACTGAATGCCTGTGGCCCACCATTGACAGTGCCATTTGCCTGAGCCCATACTTACCTTCAGAATCCCAAAAGATATGACCAGCATTAAAAGCAGTAGAGTGTATTTTCAGTTGTGCTGTGGTTTTTGATACACTCTTTCCAAATTTGATTCCTTTGTCTCACTTTTAAAGTGAAAAGAAAAAAGACTGCATTACTGACAGTGGCAGCCTCAGAATCTGCTGTCTCCTGAAGGTTATTCTTTCCAACTAAACATGATTGTAGTTGAAAGGAAGAATTCAGGAGAGAAACTAAGAGAAGCATTCTGATTAAATCAGAGATATTTCAGAAATTTGGGGGGGGAGTTGGTATTAAAATTTTTTTGAGAAAGTAAGTGATAATTACCAAACAGTACATCTTTCAAATGTGTATCAGTATTCTAATAAACTTGATACTTTATGTGTAAGTTAGAATATTATATCCATAAATGTAAAACTATTTGGAGACTTGTGGGTGAGGCATTTATACCATGAATACAGTAAAATTTTTTGAGAATAAACCTCATTATTCCATGAAGATAGTTAAACCATATGTTAAATCATATCCCTGAGTAAACAGATATATTAATTGTTAATATTCATGTTAATTACATTTTCCTCAATTCACTTACTACTCTTAGCCTCTTCTTTATTAGTTCACTTGTTGTTGGTCCCTGTACCTACCAACCTCTTTGGTGTCTCTGTGCTTTCTTATCTGTTTGAAATGTTTTTCTCATGCTACGTCTTCTCTTTGGGGGTCTACTTAAAATGTCATATTCTCAGCACCTTTTCTTTTTCTACTTAATCTAAAATAGATTGCTCTTGTGCCCTGGCTGCTTCCTTTATAACATTCGTTCTAATCTGTAGTTGTTTTATGCTTATTTGTTTGCTTACATATTTTCTCTTTTCATAATGAGCATGAGAAACTTCATGAAAACCAGAAATTTGTATCTTTATTGCCACTGCATCCCTAACATCTAGGGTAATGCTTGGCCCATAGTAGATGTTCAGCAAATATTTTCTGAATACATGAAAGAGCGGATGAGTGCATTTTCAAAAGTTCATTTTCTTCTTTTTAATATTTTGGAAAACAACATAAGAAGATTGTAACATGATTGTGATCCCTGAATCCCTAATTAACATTATAAGATTATGAATGACAAGATAAAAGTATGACCATTTCATGCATTAAACAAATATTAGGCAGTTTCAATTAAGCAAATGCATGGTAATTCACAGTAATTGATCTGCCAGTTTACTTTTCATATTTTAAACAGGTATTAGGTAGGCTCAAGTAAATCAACCAATACTTCTTCATAGTAATTCAATTTTTTTTAGAAAAGAAAGCTACAATCTAGAAAATACAAACCTGATTTTTGCAACTGAGCATGGAAGCAGCTTGTAGGGTTGAGAGGGGAAGGGGATGGGAGACTACTACAATGTATTATCAAGTTTAGATTAGTGTATCTTTTTGGGGGGGAGGGTACTGGGGATTGAACTGAGGGATGATATACCACTGAGCTACATCTTCAGCCCTATTAATTTTTTAAATTAAATTTCTGAGGCCAGCTTCCATCTTACAGTCTTCCTGCTTCAGACCAGGTGACAAGTTTGTATCACTGTGCCTGCCTGGCTTTAGTTTAGGATATCCCAAAATGACCATTCATTCCCTAGAGATATTTTAGACTGATGCAGATGAGCACAGGAATAAAAAATAGATACAATTGTATATTCCCTAGGATATTCTTTTAACCTAATCATTGAAAAAATTTTGTACCAAAGGTCTAAATAATGAAAAACATTTTTATCAAAAGAATCCCTATTAGTACTAATGATGAAGAACAGTATTGTTAAAATTCCCCAAAGAATTTGGTTGTGTGAGCCTTTAAAAAAAAAAAAAATTCTATGCTTTGTTTCTTAAACTCATTTGTGGTTTAGAAATTTTAAATCCTGGTTATTGTCAAGAAATGGAATTTTGGTGCATAGTCAAGGTTGACCAGTGCTTATGAGACTTTTAAAATCTTTGTAAATCAAATGAAATGTACTAACTCCAAGTTTTCACTCTTATTTTTAAGATAATTATTTTAAAATTATTATTTGAGGGTTTAAGACTTCACTTTGAAATCTTCTGTGATACTAAATATGAGTTTGGCTTTGCTTCTGAGATGGTGAAATTCATATTTTGTCAAACTTCAAAATTTGGTTGTAAATTGGTTTTCTTCTCATTTTTCTATAGGGTTTTATCAGAATGTTTAGTGTGGGATACTTGATCCAGTGCTGCCTCCGAATCCCCTCTGCATTTAGGCATCTGTTTACACAGCCATCCCGGCTACTTTCTCTCTTCTACAATAAAGAGAACTTCCAGCTTGGAGCTTTTCTTGGTTCTTTTGTTAGTATATACAAGGTAAGGTTTTCAGGAGATGAAAGAAAAATGTGATAATAAATAACATGATTGTGGTAGGAATGAAATATGACTTTAATTCAACTATCATTTATTTAGTACTTCTTTTTGGCATATTCATAAATATATTGACATCAAATATACAGTACATTTAGAATTCAGGTAGGAAAAATTTATTCTTTTAGAATGTTATTTACTATGCTTGACTATGTGGATACTGCATTTACATATAATATTACAGATTCCAAAGACTCCTTTTTGTTTTTCAATGCATTGACACTCAGAGAAAATATGAATTTCTTGATATTTCCAGTGTCAAAAATGATTATATAGCTTCTCTGTGGTTTTGAATCATATTTACTACCTTTTTATTAGTTTATACATATTTCAGACCCTTCTAGCTGATAGCAATACTTGATTGAATCCATAAAGATTTTCTATTTTAACTTATATAAGCGATGACTTATTTTCACTCTTGTATTTACTCACTCTTCTTATTATCTCAAGTTACCAGAGTTAACATTCTTCTACCTCCTTCTGTATATTCCTATAAATGTGCACACATGTATATAAACCCACCCCTACACACATATACAAAGACAGTTCTTGACACAGTATTGTCAGCTTTAAGTAATGGCCTTTTGGTGAATGGAAATTACTAATATGTAATCATATTACTGACACATTTTATTAAGTATCTAAAATTTAAATTCAAAATATAAATATATTCTAAATTACAAAGTATGTTAATTAAAGATGATCTGTAAGCATTCATGTATAAATATGTATATATGTATATTTTTTCTTTCTGTGAAAAAATTAATGCTGGGAAAATGGAAATTGAGTTAATTTATTATAGGTAAAATAGTTATGTATCATTTTAGGTAAAAGTTTGCTTATAAAAGGTAGGTGTGGAAAAAGTATTTTGAAATGGAAAGGAGTAACCAACTATTAATGAACTCAAAATTATCACTTGTCATGAAATCTTACTAATACTAAAGCATTTTCAATATGGCATTACTAATGTCTTTGAACATGCAAGAATTCAGGACAAATTACTGGTAATTACATGTTTTTCATTTCTCATAGTGTTTGTATTTATTCTTAACAAAAACTCATAAATGTTTATACATGTATTATTTACAACATTTTAGTGCCAGGTTGGTTATTCTCCCCCATCTTGTCTATCTCAATATGCATTGTGTTTTATTCTTTTTGTTTTTCATTTCTTGTATTGTTTATATGCTTAGGAAATACAAACTAATGGCATTAAACTAAGGAAAATAAAACTAAATCAAAAAATTTCATGGAGTATACTCACTTATTGTATTCCAAAGCCATATGTGATTTTGTAAAACAAATTTTCCATGTCCCTAGCATCTCTATAATATTGTAATTATTATAAAACAATAAACTTGTTTATTTCTGTTTTTTGGTGAGCTGACCCTTCGCTCATTTTGTAATATTCCTTTTTATACCTGGTAATGTTCCTTATTCTGAAATGTAATATGTCTGATATTATTTAGTTACTCCAACTTTCTTTCAATTAGTGTTAATGGTATATTTCTGTTCTCTTGCTTTATTGTTTTTAAAGATTTTTTAAATGTTGATAGACCTTTATTTTATTCATTTATTTATATGTGGTGCTGAGACTCGAACCCAGTGCCTTACTCATACTAGGCAAGCACTCTACCACTGAGCCACAACCCCAGCCCCTGCTTTATTTTTTATTAATTTTCATTGATACATTATGATTATACATAATAGGATTCATTATGACATATTTGTACATGCACATAAATTGATCATTTTCATTTCCCAGTATCTCCCCTTTTCCTGCCCACCTTCTTCCCCCTGATTCCTCTTCTCAATTCTATTGCTCTTCCTTCTATTTTCATGAGGTCTCTTAATTTTTTATTTCTTCTTTATCTTCCACATATGAGAGAGAACATATAACCCTTGACTTTCTGAGTCTGGCTTATTTCACTCAACATGTTGTTCTACAATTCTGTTCGGTTTCCTATAAATGACACAATTTCATTCTTCTTCATTCTTTCATTCTTTTATTCATCTGTTGACAGAACCTATACTGATTACATACTTAGCTATTACGAATTTTCTTGCTATAAACATGGGTATTCATGCATTACTATAATATGCTAATTCTTTTGAAAAAATACCAATGAGTGGTATAGCTGGGTCATGTGGTAGTTCTATTCTTAGCCTTTTGAGCAACCTCCATACTGATTTCTGTAGTTGTTGTACTAATTTGTAATCACATCAACAGTGTACTAGTGTTCTTTTTCTCCCACATTTATTATTATTTGTATTCTTGATGATTGCCATTCAAATTGGAGTGAGGTGAAATCTTGATGTAGTTTTGATTGGCATTTCCCTGATTGCTAGAGAAGTTGGACATTTTTTCTTACATTTGTTGGTCTTCTGAATTTCTTCTTCTGAGAAATGTCTGCTTAGTTCATTTGTCCATTTTTGATTAGGTCATTTGTGTGTGTGTGTGTGTATGTGTGTCTGTGTGTCTATGTTATGATTTTTGAGTTCTTTATATATTGTGGTTATTAATCCCTTGTTGGAAGAGTGGCTAGCAAAGATTTTCTCCCATTCTATATCTCCTTTCTTCATGCTCTTTTTTTTTCTTTGCTATGCAGAAGCTTTGTAATTTGATGCCATCCCACTTATTAATTCAATAAAAATATGATACATAATTTCTCACTAGAGTCTATCCAGAACAGTGACTTTATAACAGATTGTTGTTCATAATATTTCCAATCTTGTATTCAGTTTAATTTATATAAGACCACCAATTTGTCTCCAGGTTCTTCTAGTGAATCATTCACACATTAATGGTTGTTGTTATTTTCATGTAATCATGCAGTTTTTTTCCTAGAAATGAAATAACTAAAGTCATTGTGTATTTCCCCCCTCAATACAGGGTACTAGTTGCTTCCTGCGTTGGATCAGAAACCTGGATGATGAACTACATGCAATTATAGCTGGTAAAGCAATAATTAAAAGGGAATGATTATAGTTTTATCAATCAGTGACAGGAATGAATGGGAAATAGCTTCAACATTTATCTAATTTCTATAGATCTTTCTTTATCTATTGTATCAAGACACTCACCAAAATATTTTGTCTGCAAGTTAAACATATCAGGACACTCTGGCCATCTGTTGGTCTATATTGCTGGCAATATAATGGCTTGGATCTACTGTACTACAGGCCAGAAATTTAGAGAATGTGTCAGAAAGGAACATAAAGACTTCAAATCTTATATAAGTAATTAATGGAAGTTCAAGTAGATTTTTTAAAAATTATATTTTTGCCACTGGAAAATGATGTATTTTAATAAATTTTGAAAGGAACTTAATTATTTTATAGAAATGAAAAATCAAGATTATTTTCTAAACTGAAATATATGCAGTTCTTAAACTAGACTCTTTTTCAGATATTTATTAGTAATAATCCTACTATTAGTATTTCAGACCCCCACCCCTGTAAAAAAGTGTGAGCCTACAATTAAAAACGATTTGAGCTGTTAGGAAAATAGATGAATAAATACTCCCACTTAAGATTAGAGCTACCAATAGCCTTTAAAAAGTTATTTTTAAAATGTTGTATTTGCCAAAATCACTACTGTTTTAAACAGTAGTTGTCATACATAAACCAGAACTGTTCGTTTCTAATTCTGAAGTTTATTTTTTAAAATCTAAAATATGTGATAAGAACTCACTCTATTTTAATGTCATCAAGTGTATTGTGGTCCTTGATTGTGTTGTTTCTAGAGGCAGTGCTGGAGTGAATTCTGTATTCTTTAAATGAATTAACATTTCTGATAACTTAAGAACAAATACTTTGTAATCTGATCATTTTTTTCATATTTGTTATTTTAGGATTTTTGGCGGGTATATCAATGATGTTTTATAAAAGCACAACAATTTCCATGTATTTAGCTTCCAAACTGGTAGAGGTAAGCAAACAATATTATGCATGAACAGTTCCAAAGGATATAAAGCTTTTTTTTTTTAGCTTCTAACTGCTTTAAGCATAAATACATATCTTCACTACAAAAGCAAATTCTTATTCTATAAAAGTATTTACAGTCATTTTCCCCATTTTTTTCTTTTTGTGTGTGCTATTTTTAAATATATACAAATGTAGAAAGAATAGTGTAATTAACCTTCGTGTATCCATCATGCAACTTCAACAATTATCAGAATTTGACTAATCTCCTTTCAGCTATACTTTCCAACCCCCAAGTACTGAATTAATTTAAAACAAATCTCAGACATTGTACCATTTCATCCATAAAAAACTCAGGATGGACTTCTTAAAAACAAATCAGCATTATCATGAAAGTAGAACCATAATACTATAGTGCTACATTTCAAAAAATCCAATAATTCCTTAATATTATCATATATCTAATTAGTTTCTTCTTCACTGATTGTAAGTACTTTGTGTAATATCTTTGTTTGAATCAAAATGCAAAGTTTTTTAATTTATGATAATTATCTTTTTTCCTTCTCCTTTTTCCATTTTTTTAAATTTTTTTTTTAAATCTCCTACCGTTAATTTGATGAATATCTATGTCATTAGTTCTATGGAATTTCCCACACTTTGGGTTTTACTGATTACATTCTCACTGGTGTTGTTTCTATGTTTCTTTAACTCATATTTCCTATAAACTGTTAACTAGATCTAGAGGCTTAAACAAATTCAAGTTTAGGAGGTGAGGGTAAATGACAGAAGTACTTTACATTTTTTTTGTGGATGAACATCCCATTGCATCTCATTAAAAGTCACAAAAATGTCTGGTTGTTTTTCTATTGATGCTAAAATTGACCAATGGGACCAGGTGTTAATAGAGCCAGTGTAAGATTTTCAATAGCCTTTCCCCAATAGTTTTAGCAGCCATAAATGATCATTACTGGGATCATTACTGGTGATAATCTGTTGTTACTTCTTCTGTATTCATTAGTTAGAATGTTTCTAAGAAGAACTTTTCCATTTTAAATATTTGACTACTTCAAAATAGTTTGTTCAGGAAATGAAAATAAAATACTTGATATGTTCCTTATTTATCAGTGTTCAGAGTAAGTTAGTACCTTAGCATTCTGTAAAAGTGAGCTATGAGTATTTTCAAATATCATTATGAAGACATGGATTTTAGAGTATCTGATTTGTTTCAACCCAGTGCATTCATTGTGCTCAAATTGTCCCCATCTTTGACTTTGAGAGTCTCCTAAGTTGCCTCCTGTTTGTTTCGACATATGCCATTATTTTTGGTCTCTTTCTTGATATACAACAAGATATTCCAGGCTCATCTGAGACATTTTCTGTCCTCGACATAGCATCAGCTTTTTTCCCCCAATGGTTCCTAGTTTCTTTTATTGGGAAAGATATTTAGAGACTTCACCTAGTGTTTTTGCTCCCAGGTTGCTCATTGTTTCTTAGTCTTTCCAGTGAACACACCTAGAGAATCTTTTCTTCCTCCTTTCTTTTGAGAGAGAGAGAGAGAGAAAGAGAGAGAGAGAGAGAGAATGAATATGTTTGGAGTTTATAGGTATTTCCAATTAAAACTTTTAAAACATTTTATCTCACTCTGAAAATCTTTGCCCCTGCTGATACTAAGAGAAGTGTATATGTATTTGCTTTTCCTGAGTGTGTTTGTGGGTGCATGCACAAGGAAGAGGAGAGAGGGGAAGGGGGAAGTATACATAATGAAATCAGGGAGACAGAAGCCAGGTCATGTAGGATTTTAAAACCTGGGGTTAAGAATTTGGTTGTTTTCTCAGTTCATATCTAAGCATGAAATGATATGATTTAATTCACATTTTTTAAGATGAATACTCTGCATATTATATGGAAAGTATTTTAGGGAGAGACAAAAGATAGAACCAGGAGTATCATCTTCAAATCCAGACTTGAAACCCCTGTTTGTTTCACTCTGATGCCTAGAGTTTTGGAGAAAAAGCTTGGAGAACAAAAGTCTTTAACAGAAGATGATGACTCATTTCAGAATAGAAGCTGTAGAGATAGAAAGAAGTACACAGATATGGCTTGTTTGGTAATAGAGATAACACTTGCTAATGGAGAAGGAAAAAAAAAGTAAGATATAGAAAATTACTGCTAGATAACAAAATATATTCTTTGATACAGGAGGAAACCAGTATTGAGATCCAGCTTGTAACAGGTGTTTTACAGCTGCTACCCTCCGTGTCTAGTTTTTTAAGCCAAGCAATGGCATCACTCTGTTTCTTATGTCATCAGGTCGTATCTTATCTTGGCAAAACAATCTGGCATGTAAAGTGTACTGATGAGGAATTTTTTAATAAAGAAAATTAGAAATTATAGTTATTATGCCCTTTGTGAAATTAGTTAAAATGGTGTAATAGGCAATCATTTTTTCTGTGATTCAAATTAATTTTATATTGAAAGCTCTCAAAATAATGGCCAGAATATGATTGTTTATCTTGTTTCCTAAGTACATTGTCACTTTGTATCCTACACTTTCTATATATCCCAATCCCTAGTATACTCTTTGATTATGGTAGCTCTTAAGTGTCCTGAGAATTGCTTTTATGACAAAAGAGGATAGAACTTTTTAAAAGACTTTGATTTGGCAAATAAATGATAAAGATGATAAAGAGAAGATCTTTGCCACCTGTCAGTGGCTTCTTTTTAGTTCTCTTTCTTTTTGTGTTCTTTATTTTGTAAATGGTTCATATCTTTTACCTCCTGAACCTTCCCTCCATCCTATTGTAACCACTCCTTCTTGGCCTGCTTTATTACTTTCATCACTAGTTTTACTTTAGCTTTCTCATATACTAGAAAGCCCTTTCTATGAATATTCACTTGTTCTAGCCATATGGATTTGCTGGCAGTTCCCTTTCTCTCTCTCTCTCTCTCTCTCTCTCTCTCTCTCTCTCTCTGTGTGTGTGTGTGTGTGTGTGTGTGTGTGAAAGAGAGATACTTTCAAAACTGTTAGTCTTCAGTTTTTCTTTTATCCAATTGTTAATCCTATGCATCGTTAAAATGTGCAATTAAAAATGTGGTCAGCGAACTATTGCTAGTTTGTCAACCATTTATTACTACTCCATGACAAGCATGACAAGGTAAGTATAGTAATATAGTAATTCAGAGTAGGCATTGAAAAAGGCCCTCCCCCATTTTTTTCCCCTCGGTTCTGGGGATTGAACTCAGGGGAGAGCTACCACTGACTGTATCTATAGTCTTGTTTTTATTTTTTATTTTGATCCCAGGTCTTGCTAAGTTGCCCAGGCTAGCCTCAAACTTGTGATCCTCCTGCCTCAGCCTCCCAAGTATCTAAGATTACAGGCATGTGCCACCATGCTTGGCAACATTGGGAAACTTTTACAGCTATTTGGCAGAGTAATGTCTTTTGAATCTCAGAGTGCAAGTTTGGTTCAATTTTGTAATTTTTAAATGTATTTTTTCTAGAAACTCATTTTATTATAAAAATGTCCTTAATCCATGGCAATTATAAATTCACTGCAAATAGTTAGAGAAACACTACTTAAAATTTGTCTTTCTGATAGTCTCCTTGGTCCTCTGTCCAGAAGGAGTAGTTGATCCCTACTTTGGGGAGCCAAATAGTATGTAATATATATATAATTACACCTCTTTTCTAGCTCTCACCATAGTACAGTAATGATATGTTATGCGTTATGTTTTGTTCATTTCTAGATCCCTTGCTCCTAGCATTGTACTCAGCATACAGTTGACACCATTAATGTTTACTGACTAAGCAAAGAAAGGAAGGAACAGATCTAACGAAGAAGGGAGGACTTAAACATCTATAAAACGCACTGAAGAATAAATGACTAAAAGCAGTAACAATAAAGTGCTACTGAAATTCACAGAAAAGTATTGCTACTCGAAGCTAGGGTGTGGAATGAAGAAAAGGAAAGGGCTGACACTTAACATTGTCACGGAACATGTACTATGATTTGAGCTCTGAAAGAGTCAGAATTCAGAAAAATAGAAAACAAAGCTGTAGGTAGAGGGCATATACCATTCAACTATATTGTTAATGCTTCTTTAATGTTTTTTAATATAACTCTTGCATTATGCTTGTTTTGCAGACAATGTATTTCAAAGGCATTGAAGCAGGGAAAGTTCCCTATTTTCCTCATGCAGATACTATTATCTATTCCATCTCTACAGCAATTTGTTTCCATGCAGTAAGTATAGCTTTTGAAATGAGAAATAGAAATTTCTGTTTCTAATTTACATTAAGCCAGAGGGGGGAAAATAAAAACCTGGGAACATAACATTACTTTTTATGCTTTTTGTTTTTTCAGCAAGATATCTTGCATGTTTCAAATCATTAAATGTTAGCTTAATGGACAAGGCCCTGTTTTATGAGCAGAACAATTTTTAGGATTAAACAGTGTGCACTATATAGGTAAATCCTTACTCCAAAACAGAGGTTAGAATGCCTCAATTTAACTATCCTTCTTGGAGAAAAAAATACCTTGGGTAAAATATGAATGAATGTGTTTTGCCAGCATTACTCAGAGAATGGGATGGGGGGGAGAGAACTAGTTTAGTAGAAGTTTAAATTCTGTTATCATCATTATTGATGTTAATGGTTTAAAGGGCTGTTGCACAGTTTTGAGGAGAGCTTTTATTTGCTCTTTCTTACAGGAATGCTGCTATATTAATAAACTCATTAAAATCAGTGAAGTATCAGCTATCTAATGTATACTCAGTAAATGCTTTCTGATAATAATCAATTACCCAATTATTATTCCCAAAGCAACATTTCTATTTGAAGGCATATTTACAAATATTCTTCAAAGTTATTGACTTAAATATTATTATTATTTTCATCACTATCATTTTAAAAATACAATGAGCAATAAAGAAATAAAAACTGTTGCTCAAATATTCAGATGTTTGTATTTACTAAAAAAGAATCTCAAATTGAATAATCTTAGGCTGTCATGGAAGTTCAGACCTTGCGACCATCTTACTGGAAGTTCCTTTTAAGGCTCACCAAGGGCAGGTAAGTGACAGTGATATGTTCAGTGCTTATGGAGAAAAAGCAGCTTCTATAAAAAGATTATCAATATCTTTGTCTCCTTGAGGAAATATTCTTTCAGTGATAAAGTTGGTATTTATATATAAACCAAATATGACCAAGTTAATAAGAAATATTGAATTAACATGGTTCTGACTACTCTTTTCCTTATAGTATTTTAGATATTTTTGGTGTCTTATTAATTTGCCAACTCCATAAATACTTAAGCCTACCTTTTTCAATCTTTATCTTCTTTTTGATTAAAAATATTATTAAACAGATTCATTAAAATGGTTCATCTCTATTTAGTTAATAATTGAGTTCAGCATGGAAAAATAACCATCTTCTATTGCCTGATATTTTAAGTATACTTTCCTTTCTTCTCCTCCTTTTCCTCCTCCTCCTCCTAGTCTTCCCCTAATCCATATTTAATTCTTGGCCTAATAGAAAGAGCATGAGCTATGGAGTCATGGAGACCTGAGTTTGAATCCAGCTCTGGTACCTTTAACTACTTTCCGGTGGGAAACTTATATGCCCTCATGAACCTAATTTTCTTTCTCTTTGTAATGGAACAATTACACATACTCTCTCAATCTGTTTTGTGTAGCTATAACAATACCTGATGCTGGATTATATATGTTAAAGCAAGGTTTGTTTATTTGGCTCATGATTTTAGTAGCTTGGAGGTCCAAATAGCAAGGTGCTAGCATTTTGGTAAGGGCCATCAGCTATATCATAATGTGATGGATAAGCAGAAAGGAACTGGTGGCATGACAAGCATGTGATTTGGCCTTGCTTTATAACAACCTGTTCTTGGGGAAGCTAGTTCACTCCTATAGACCCAACCTATTCAGTAAGGCTAGCATTAAACATTTGTGAATGTGAAGCTCCCATCTCTTAATTACCCTCCCCTAGGCCCCACCTCTTAAAGGTTCTACCACTGCCTCAACATCACCACACTCAGACTAAGGTTCCAGCACATTAACCTTTTGGTTACAAACCATATCCAAACCATACCACATACATTGTATGATTGTGGGAAAATTAAGATGTTCATAGTAGTGCTTTGCACTTACTAGGCACTCACTAAATCATAGCTGATATTAATTTTACTATCATTAAGAATAATATAACAAATGCTAACATAGTGCTTATTGTACCCCAGATATAGTTTCAAGATTCACATGTATGATACATAGGTAAGCTTAATCCTTAAAATGACTTAATGAGTATTATCATCTCCCTAGTTTTGTATTTGAGAAAACTGAGAATCAGAGAAGTTAGCTAGTCACACAGCTAGTAAGCAAAGGAGCTGGGGGATAAGCCAGACGTTCTGGCTTCAGAATTCTTCCTCTTAGGTTTGACAGTATCTATCCTTCATATTATTATTGTTTCATCACATTTTTTTGGTGTTCAGTTTTTTGAAAATTAATGAGTTTTACCCAGTGATTATTTTGGAAGGGAACTTACTTTGGAAAAGTACTGAAAGTCACATTTAATGGCTCTTGAAATGTTTGTGCTTGCCAATGATTCAAAACTAACTTCATTCTGCCATCTTCTCCAAAAAGGAAAAACTTGTAAAAAGGCACCGAGACACAAAAGGTCCATCTTATACATAAGCTAAACATGTCTTTTAAAAGCACCTCTTAGGTTAGGTGATGGATAACATGAGGATATATTTTTACTCTGTTGTATCTGTTAGAAATTGGAGGGCCTGTATGTTCTTTGCTTTTTAATCATTTAATATTTGCATATTTGGATGGGTTTCTTTTGATTCTAAGACATTAAGTTCTCAATTATGAGATAAATTATATTTAACACTTTTTTCTTATTGGTAAATGTTAGCTCATTCGTCATTTACTTAATTTCCTATGATTTCATTCACCAGAAAATTTTCTGTTTGTCATATGCAAGTGAAAAGAACTCTAGAAGGATTTCAAATGATGTGATCTATTGTTTCAGGTTTGGGGATTATCTCTTTAAGTATTAGACAGTGAATCTTCATCAGTCCTTTCTGTGTTACCATTCCATGAAAACTAAGTCAAATAAAGGAAATAATTTTATTTTATAAACTTCCTTAAATACTCCTTCATTGTTTCCTCTGTTTTACAGATTTGCCGTCATGAATCGAAAAGCCCTGGATGTTTTTGGTACTGGTGCATCTAAACATTTTCAGGATTTCATCCCCAGATTGGATCCAAGATATACAGTTGTAACACCAGAGTTGCCCATAGAGTTTTCTTGAAGATGACTGTAATTTATTAATGTGACTATGTTTCATTATTATATCCTGAAGAGTTAATTATGTTGAATACAAAGAAGGGGGCCCAGCTCAAACTTCAGTGTTATTTCAATGAGAGATGCTTTTTTGTTTTTTTTTTTGTTGTTGTTTTTCTTACCAATCAGAAATACAGAAGCTTTTTAGGAAGGTGTTGCTTAATAATTAAGCTTCCTCTGTAGCCAGAATCTGATTCTGGATCACTGTGTAGTGGTTGATATTGTGATATATTATTGATTAAATTATGTCCACAAATGATATTGAATTATCTATGTAGGAATGTAATACCAAAAGTACACTTTAAATTACTTAAAAGATATCTTTAGTTCATTCCAATAGGATTCTTAGTTAAAACTAAGAATATTTCTCATTTTAGGATTTACAAAGGATCACGGGTACATGGATTTGGTCTGTGATTTTTGTTTTGTTTTGTTTTTTAAACTTTTGAATCGGTATTTGTAGCAGTAGAATGTTATAGATTTGAAGGAACTCTCCACACACTGCTGCTTTAGTATAGAGCAATGTAATTGGAGAAACGTGGCCATTCTTACTTCAGGGATGCAAAGATGGGTCTTATACCATTGGGGTAAATGTCGTGGTATCCATGCTCTTTTTTTCAACTTGTAACACCATCTCTCCATGACCAGTAGAGCTGTTTGGCAGCTCAGTAAACCTACATACTAATGGTAGGTTAGGAACAAATGGAAATTGACATGTTTTAATCTTTTACAATAGCATTACACTTGAATATTTAAAAACAAATATTTAAAAACAAATCTTTTAAACTTCCTATAGGTATATTATGTTGTCATATATAAAGGCTTGTTTATAAATCAGTTTGTATGCCATTGTTGTTTTAGAAGGGATCAAAGTCCTATGGAACAAAAGAAATTTTGCGAAGTTTAGCAGTTTTTACCCTGTCAGCTGTTTCACTATGGATGTTTTACAACTAAAAACAACATAAAATTCCAGCAGTAGTTAAAAAGTATTTCGTCACTAATTTAATTCATGTTCACCAGCTTCCTTTTTTGAAATAACTGTCATTCTTTTTACTCTGGAATAAAGAAGTGACAAAATGTAGTCGTTTCCTGATAACGAAAGTAGTTCAGGACAGCAGATAAATATGATTACTACTTAACAGTTTTTCAGGGAAAAGTTTTACTTTTCTAAGATAATAAAAAGCTTAAAGTGATTGTGATGTCTACAAGGAATGTAACATCTAGAAGTGATGGTATTTTTGAAACATAATTTTGTTGCTGAAAAGTTTTTAGGCCATGGTAAATTATGCAGTAGAATTTGTGTTACAACAGGATTTTAATCCAGAGGTTAAAAATGCATTATTCCCCCATATTAAATTTCATCAAGCTTTCTATACTTCTGTTTATATGTCATTCTATCTTTGGTTGTCGTGGAAAATTGAAACCCAGCAAAAAGGCAGATTCTAGTCCTGTGGTAACAGAGAGAGAGTCACTTCATATTTTGCATTGTGATTAACTTTTTAGAGTACACTTATCCATTTGGCAATACTGTTAAGGAATCATTTTGGTTTCAGGCTTCAAAATTGATAAATAAATGCAGTTTTAAGTTTTTATTCACTGGAATCAAAATGATGATTGGTACTGTGTGTACTTTTTAAAATGAAATAGTAAAGCACTGAGAAAGCACCAGCATGCACCTCATTTTCCCTGTTCAAATTTTGCTTGCTATATTTTTCCTATCAGGTTAAACATAGTCATTTTAATCCGTAAGTTGTTATTTTCATTGACATTAAAAAACTATGATATTGAAAAACACATTCTATTGAAATTTTCTAGAATTGTTTAGCAAAATTTTGCTGGTCAAGGTACATTTCTTCAATATATACACATATGTATATTAACAAATTGCAATCATATTTTTATTTTATATAAAATATAAAACAAAATAACCATCACAAAGCAGAATATAGTAGTGAATATATAGTTTGAATGAATAGTTAACTAATTTGCAGTGAGGAATCAAGAAGTCCAGTTTGATTTCACTATGGCAGATTGCAAAGAAACTTTGTGTTCCTGAAGACAATTAAAATGTCTTTCTACCTCTAACTAATCAGATATTGATTGACAATGTATTAGCATCTTAAATAAAGTCAAATAGACCTCTTCATTCCAAAATATGTTTTTGTTTTTAAATTCATTTAAATTCTCAAGAAATCATGTCCAGGTAAGTTTCTACCAGGTCAATAATAGTAAACAATTATATGCCCCTTAGTCTTTTCAACATCTTTATGTAGAATGAAAAATAGTGCATTTGGAGCAGTGCATTTGGTAATATGGTTATTTCATTGATATTTCCTGTATTAATAAAATCCTAGAGCTTGCCCAACTAAGTAAAAATTAAGATAGCAAGATAACCAGTTGTCTCAAATCTGTTAGATTCTTGTTTTCCATCAGATAGTTTCAGTGGCCATTCTGAAACTCATTTCTGAATGAGAAACCATTTCTGAATGGTTCTGTTGTCTTTTTTCATAAATTCTGTGTTTGATTCTGTAACTTTTTTCTTGATCTATTAACATAGATGTCACTCAGTTGATACCTGCTTCATTATTTTTACTTTCTTTTGCTATTGTTTAGTCATCTATTTAATTTATAATTTTATCTTGTTATTCTTTACTCTCAGATTTTATAATTCACCTTTATCTAGAACAAATATGTATTTTGTGATGAAACTCACATTGGGTATTTGTCATACTTTCTTGACTATACACATCCTTGTAGATTGTGTCTAGGCTATCATTTGATTTAGTTGATAATGCGGACAAAAAATAAGATGTTTCAGCTTGTATTTCATCTATCCCTGAGTTTCTAAATCCTTTGCCAGTGCATCGATGATAAAATCAATGTCCTTAACTCTCAAGGAGTTTGGCCACTTGCCTGTGTTGCAGTCTCTCCCAGTAGTGGTGGCTGAGTAACCTCCTTGCAGGCCTTTAGGTGAAATGTCCACTGGGAGCAGTAACTCAGGTATTCTTGGTGCTTTTGGAGAAGAGAAGTCCTTAGCCAAAGGATTAATTGAGTTCTGCTTGTGATTTGTTTTTATTGTATAAAGAGCAGCTAGTTTGATGGAGCAATGAAATTGTTCTTTGGTACTCAAAGGTGAAATTATTCATTTCTAGTATTTTCTTGAATATACACATCCTTGTATATATGACCTTATTTGAATACCTAATAAATTTTATCTCCCCTAACACCTTGGCCTATTAACTGCTACTTGTCTCCTCAGTATTCATATTTTTCATTTCCTCCCTTTTTTTTGATACTAGAGATTGTACTTGGGTGTTTTACTGCTTGCACTACATCCTCAGCCCTTATATATATATATATATATATATTTTTTTTTTTTTTTTTATTTTTGTGGAGGGGTCTCACTAAATTGTTGAGGCTGGCCTTGAACTTGTGATCCTCCTACTTCAGCCTACCAAGTTGCTGGGGTTACAGGCATGTGATACCATGCCCAGCTGTTGAAGAAACTTTTTTTTTTAGTACTTGGGACTGCTCAAGGCCTCACATATGCTTTGCATGTAATCTACTGCTGAGCCACATTCCCAGCCCCTCATTTTCTTTCAAAGAAAATTTGGGTAACTGAAAATGAGTGATCCAAAAGTTAAAATGTTTAAAAAGGAACAAGAAATGAATAATTTCTGTGAGGCTGGCTTTGAAGGTGATGAGTAATAAGGTGCCTTCATTGTGGAGGCATAGGAGACAGTTCTTAAACTGTCTTAAAGTTCTTCAAGTTCCTCAATCATGTGCCTTCCTTTTGATAGCCATTCAATGTTGATGCTGCTTCTATAATATCTTCTTTTGGAATGAACAAGGAAAGGAGGGTCAGGGACTGAGGTGACCCTGAGATCTGGGTGTGGACTCTGATTGTAGGGCTGTGTGGTATTGTGTTTCTGTTTCAAGTTGTAGCCCTAGGTGACTCTGATAACTTTGTGTTTATGAAAAGAGTTACTATAGAGAAGTGACACTGACACTGGGGTGTGACTTCTGAAAACAGCAGAGGAGCTTGGCCATAATGCAGCCTGTATCCTAGGATTGAGGCTGTGGTAAACAATAATGTGTGCCATTTTACATGAGATAAGTGAGTGACTTTTAATTGGAGAAAGGAATTCATAGCTGGTCTTTTGGATATTATCTCGTCCCTTTGTTTCCTTCTTTTCCTTCCTGTCCCAATGCTCTCCTTTCTTCTTCTTCCCAGTCTTGGATTTCCCCCCCAGTACTGGGAATGCTAAGCAAGCATGTTACCTCTGAGCTATATCCACAGCCTAAGCAGACCTGGAATCATTATGCCTGCCCTCTTGTTGCTCCTTTGCCCTTCTTCTCTTGCTGGTGTTACTTTGTGCTCCTCAGACTCAAGAGCTCCCGTGCAACCTTTGATGCCAGCAAGTCTAGTGGAGGTGGGGGTGGGGCCTCTGGAAAGATTATGACAATGGAATAAACATTTTCAGGGAAAGTGATTTTTAAAAATTTTTTTTTGTAGTTGTAGATAGACAACATGCCTTTATTTTATTTGTTTACTTTTATGTAGTGCTAAGGATCGAACTCAGGGCCTTACATGTGCTAGGCAAGTGCTCTGCCACTGAGCTACAGCCCCAACCCCAGGAAAGTGATTTTTTTAAAATATAGTTCTCCATTTCTTAAGCAGGATGACATGGAGGATGACTGTGCAAATGTTAGAAAGAGATGTTTCTATTTTCATAACGCCTTTAATTCTAGAACAAGGTCTTCTTAACAACCCTGTACCATGACTTGACTCTGATATGTTGTGGCTTCATTTAAGGGGCAAGAAGTAATTTATTTTTCCTTTAGCTTTCTCATATTTTGCTCATCTGTCCCTCCTCCATATCACTTTGAAATAAGATAATATATTGGACTTTATCTTTTATCCTCACAAATGGAAAACTCCCAGTAATAACCTTGGTCAGATGCAACATCACTTTGTGGCTTGAGAGATCCAGATCTCCACAGAATGGACCAGTGGACCTGTATTGTCTAAAGTTACCCCTATAATACTCCCTTTCTCATCCTTTAATTTGGACTGGTTAATTTCTGGGACTGATTTCCTCAGTGTTGTTTAAACTTTTCTCAGTCATGAATCAGCTCTGTAAGTGAATTTTCTTCTCAGATTATTTTGGTCACCCAAGAGGACTCTAAAGCCCTGAGAGAGGGATTAGTACCAAAGGTCTAAAATGCTTAATAAAGCAGAAGTACATTGTGTGTTTTTGGTCACTATGGGATGGAAGCCAAAATGAATAGGTAAGAAAAGACTCAGCACACATTTCAAACTGTGTCTATCTCTTCCTGTTTCTTTCTTTAGCTTCCTAAAACCTGTGCTTTTCTAAAGTAACTTTGTCATTTATTTCTCTAGCTTGAGTTATTTAGGGGCAAAAAAGGAGGCATTATTTTCCTGTTTATTTCAGGGCAAATTGAAGGTGAGTTCAGAGATAATCATCAGTCTGGCTCTTGGTCAGGTAAGAGCTTTAAGGAGTGTTCAGTCTGTCAGAAGCAAACTGCCTTCTCTTTTCTACTCACCCCTTAGAGGTAAACCAGAGGGATCCAGTCCCAGGAGGAATGTTCAGAGCCACATCCCAGTGGCATCTGCTACTGGTCTGTACTGCCCAACTTGGCCTACTGAAGAGAGTCTGTGATGGGAGAGGAAGGGGGAGTTCATTATTAAAGTAGGGGCCATGTCTGCAAGCATTGCTGTGACTATAAACCTGACTGGAGGCCAATGGTCAAACCAGGAATTGACTCACGGATGCTTTGCTCGATCAGCGTGTTCAGTGTTTGTCATTAACTGACCTTGTACTGCCAAAGAAAAGACAGCAGTTATTTCTTTATTATATTAACAATGTGTTAAAGGTAATGAGTTTTATGTGAAAAGAATTTTAAATTTCCTCTTTTGAAATTTATAGTGTAAAAAAAAACTTCAAAGCTTCAGGAAGGAAGCAATTCCATTGCATCTGAATCTGAGTCTGCAGTTTTTGAAAGCCTGTCCTTGCTGGAAGGAATCACTGAGGCCCTGATAAGCCTCAGGAAGGCAGGATGAATGAATCTAGGAAACCAGAGGTGCATTTTAACCATTGGAGCATCTCCCCCACCTCCCCACCACAACACTTCTTAAAATTTGGATTAAAGTTCAGAGGATTACGGTTGTTGTTAATCCTCACTTACTGTTTAATTGTTCTTCCATATGTGTAGAACCTTGATGTTAAGATAGCAGTATGCCCATCCCCAGGGAATGGACCAGATTTGTTCTATACCTTTTGTGTTACTCCTTTCTTTTTGTTCAAATACTTTTACAACCAGACTTTCCTCGGAGGGCAGTCATGTGACCAAGTTTTTGCTAATACAATGAAATGGAAAATTTGGGAAACTCTGGGACCCCCTTCCGTCCACAAAAGGAAAGCTCTTTGGGCTCTTTTTCTCTCGTGCAGGACACTAGTATTAGTCAATATGATCTAGATCTGTGGCATCAATCAGTCTTATAATGTGAGGTAAGAAAGTACAAAGATGAAAAATCACCATGTTAAGGATGTTGGGAAGAAAAACAATGTGCTGCCCACATGACATTCTTGAGCCAACGAATCAATAGCAGTAGCTACCTATATCTAGCATTTTGAGAAAACAAACCTCTATCATTTAAGGCCTTAAGAATTCTGTTACTTTCCAGCCAAAAACATTTTTTAATTGACACATTCCAGCCCTGTATAGATTAGGCCTCAGTTTTATTTCAATTATATCCTTTCTCCAAACATTTAGAAGTCTCCTTTTCTCTCCTCTTCTACTTCTGCACATATCCTGAAATATTCAGTCACCTCTTCTTTGAAAGTGTCATACATCCTTTGAAAAATCTTAACAATTTATTATGATTCATAAGTGTCATTCAAAAAACAACAGTCCCTCAGGACCTGCAGAAATAAGTCTGCACAAAATCTACAAAGTAAAACATGCTTTGAGCATATTTCAGTAAATAGGTTGTCTGAAATCTGGATTTTTCAGTCACTTCATAATTGTGCTATGGCAGCCAAATCTTAAGGTGAAGCAAATCTTCTAAATCCAGCTTCATTGCAGATTGCACCTTCTATGTTATCTTCTGCCATTTGCCCCAAATTTCCATTAGGGTTAAGGTGGCTGTGTGAATGGTGTCTAAAGTTCCAGATCCTTGTTATATCCTTTCTCAAGGAAAGTTTTCTCATTCTCATAGTTCTTTCCCATTGCTGTGGTTTTCTAGGCAAAATAAGCGCTGGATAAATCTGATGGAAATAAATATGACCATATAGTCCAACCACAAAAAAATCAGAGAACTTCAAATGGACCAACACTGCCTAACTGGATGTGTTCTTGCACACCAGAAGGTATTTTCTGTACCAAAAGATCTGTGAAAATGGGTTCTTGGCAAACAAGACAGTATTGCTGAGCTGATTTTTTTTTTTTTTTTTGGAACCAGGGATTGAACTCAGGGACACTCTGCCACGGAGCCACATCCCCAGCCCTATTTTGTATTTTATTTAGAGACAGGGTCTCACTGAGTTGCTTAGGGCCTCGCTAAGTTGCTGAGGCTGGCTTTGAATTTGTGATTCTCCTGACTCAGCCTCCCAAGTCGCTTGGATTACAAGCATGCGCCACCACACCCGGCTGCTGAGCTGATATTTAAGCCCTGTAGAAGCACTCTATTCTGGCCCATGCCACTACACCAAACTTATATGCATGGTAATTGGTTCTACCTTGTGTACATTTTGCTCATCATACAGAGTGTTTTTTTTCCGCTCTTCTCAGTTACTAATACCACAACTGTTTGTAGCTTTACTTTCCACTGAAGGGGATTCTTGCTACAACAGCCAAAGCAAATTCAAACTGGACTAGTTTACCAAACAGGCTGAATGCACAGAAATCTGAACCACACTCTGACATCTTTAGTCAGAGAGTCCTTGCCTGATCTTTTGTCTCTGTCTTATTTTAGCAGTTTGCTAGTACCTCCAATAAAGAACATTTCATTTGATTATGATAATCTGTGTATTCAGCTATTGCTTCTTTAAATTGTGCTATATAAGAACAAAGACTCCAGCTTATGCTCCATCCCAAGACTTGTGTGAGCCCCTTATAAAGTGGAGTTTGGGTGGGAGTTGGTGTTCTCAGCAGCTGCCTATTGAATGCCTGCTAACTTCATGGAATCTGCAAACCAAATATCTACCCTTAGCAATCCCTGTGAACGTCTGGAAAATATTATCCTTACAAATGATTTTGTAAATACTCTAGGAAATTGGCTTCTTCTACAATCCCAGCAGCTATTGAAGCCAGGTCTTAAACAAATGATTTGTCATCTGTTCATTTGTTTGTTTTTTCCTGACAGAACTGGAATTCTGGATTATTCCCCACTTAAAAACTGCCAGATCCAAACCAGAAGTAGACAGTGCAGGACACAAGGTTCTTCCCACTCAGTTTCACAGAGTAAAAATCACAGGCAGTTTGCCCAGAATTATATTTTGTGTCTGGCTTTTCAATATAATATTGTGATTTAATTCTTTTTTCTGTAACAGGATCTTAGATATTAGAGAGTGGTAAGGGTTGGGATCACTTATCAAGATAGGTTGAGCTGTAATAAATAGCTTCTCCAATATTCATTTTTCGGGGAAAAAATGAAAAATGTATTCAGTGAGCCTCTGATATATGGTAGAGTGTTTGTTTATATCACATTCAATTCTCACACCCTATGAAATAAGTGTCATTAGTTCTGTTTTACCACTCAGGAAACAGGAAATCAAAGAAGCTGGTAATTTGCCCAAGGTGACCATACTGGAATTTGAACTCATATCTCCACGAATTGAAAGTTTAAACTGAAGTAATATGTTACTCTTTTCCCTTAAAAGTATATAACATTGAAATAAAAACCTTGCCTCCAAAACTATTTTTTACTGTTTTTTATTAGTGCATTTTAATTATACATAATAGTAGAATTTATTATGCCATATTCATACATGCACATAACAATTTGATCCATCTCATTCTCCACTTTATTTCCAGCCTACATAGAGGAACAGAAAGTGAATTTACCTCTGCACCTGGAACAATTTAAAAACCTGACTCCCAGTGCAGGGCAGTAACCCTAAAAGAAGAAACACAAATGGGTCAAGTACGGCGATTGTTCTTGCTGATGCCTAAAGTATGGTTCCAGATGGCAGCTCAGGGGGAGAAAGCTAAGCAGAATCCAGAAGTTTCCCTGAATTGAAAAAACAGCCAAGAATCTAGACAGGTTGAAATTGGTGAAATTCATAGGGCAGAGAACAGAAAAAGAGAGAGCTGAACAGAAAGCAAACTCGGTGATCTAAAGAGGGTGCCCTCAATACTTTAACTGTGCACTCAGTGCCTGAATGGGGCAATTACTAAGGCTGGAGAGAGAAACACCTGAAAGGAGAAGAGGGAGCAATAACTGCATTACATAAGGCAGTGAATTGTTCACTAGCCAGAGTAGGAACTTCAAAACACAAAGGGCACTACAATAGAGTAGCCAGGAAAGTATTGATTGTCTCAGCATGGGAATAAAATTAACCCTAGACTAAAACCTGTTCTTACCTGTTAAAGCTTAAAAATTATCTTTGAATATCTGTTTCCATGTAACTCTGCTAGAACAAACTACAAGAATAAAGAGTAGAAAAATATTCAGTTTACAATAAAGTTAAATTCAAAATGTTTGGCATCCAATGAAAACTTACCAGGCATTCAAAAACCCTGAAAAATACAACCCATAAGAGGAGGAAAAAATGAATAGAAGTAGATCCAACATGGTCACAAATAATAGAATTAATGCAAAAGGACATTGTGACCATGTGCTATGTAGTCAAGGATGTAGAAGTTAAGAAAGTAAGGCCAGATTGAGCATGTTAAGGGGAGACAAGGAGGATATAAAATGGAACACAAAATATTAAGAGATTCAAAATACAATGGAGCGGCTCAATTCACAATAGCTAAACTATGGAGCTGACTACATGACCTTCAGCAGATGACTGGATAAAGAAAATGTGGTATATATACACAATGGAATGTTACTCAGTCATAAAGAAAAATGAAATTTTGGCATTTGCCAGCAAATGGATGGAACTGGAGACTATCATGCTCAGTGAAATAAGCCAATTCTGAAAAGTCAAAGGCCGAATGTTCTCTGATGTGTGGATGTTAACTCACAATAAGGGGGGCAGGACAGTAGGGAAGAATAGAAGTACTTTGGATTAGACGGGAATGAACGGAAGGGAGAGGGAATGGGAATAGGAAAGACAATAGAATCAATCAAACATTACTTTTCTATGTGCGTATACGAATACACCACCAATGTAATTCTACATCATGTACAGCCAGAAGAATGGGAAGATAAACTCCATATGTGTATAATATGTCAAAATACATTCTACTGTCATGTGTAACTAATAAGAACAAATAAAAAATACAATGTATATTTTACAAAATATTGTGCTAGGGTGGGGATTTGGCTCAGTGATAGAGGGCTTGCTAGCATGTTCAAAGCCCTGATTCAATCCCCAGTACTGGCAAAACAAAACAGTGGTATTAACAGCAGATTAGACAACAAAAGATTTTTGAACTTAAAAACATAGCCATAGAGAAGGAGGGAATTGAGGTACATAAAAAGCAAAAAAAAAAAAAAAAAAACCTGAAGACATAATGGCCAATATTTTTCTTTCAAATCTGATAGAAGCTACAAACCCACAAATAAAAAGAAATGCAATGAACCCAAGAGAAAGAAACATGAAGAAAACCATGTCAAGGCACATCTTAATCAAATTGCTTTAAATGAGACTGAAAAGAAAATATTAGTGGCATCCAGGTAGGGAAAAGGGCATACTACATAGAAAGGAGCCCAAATAAAAATGGCAGGATCCTTCTCATTTAAAACAATGGAAGTCAGAAGAGGATGGAACAACACCTTTAGCACAGTGCAGGGGGAAAGTCCTGCAGACCTGCCTTGTCTATAGAATTCTACAGGTGGGTGTAGTAATGCATGCTTAGAATTCCCCCAGCTCTGGAGGCTGAGGTAGGAGGATTGTGGGTTCAAAACCAGCCTCAGCAACTTAGTGAGAGAGACCCTGTCTCAAAAAATAAAAAGGGCTGGAGATGTGGCTCAGTGGGTTAAGCCTCACTGGATTCAATCCCTGGTAATATATATAGTAATATATATATTTAGGGGTTTCCAGATGTCTGTTATAGATTTCTTTATTTTCTTTCTCTTTTCTCCCTTGCTCTTTTATTGCTAGAGAAGAACACGGACATATGGTTTGAACCCATTTATTGAGAGAGAGAGAGAGAGAGAGAGAGAGAGAGAGAGAGAGAGAGAGAAATCACCAGAAGACTCACTGAATAAGAAATGTTTTTAAAGGTCAAGCAGATGTAAAATGACACCAAGTGGAAATATGATGAATATGTGAATAAATATGAAAACAATTTTTGTTATTTTCAAATCTCTTCAAAAAAATTATTGCTTAAAGTAAAAAATTGTAGCAATTTATTGTGGAGTTTATAGCATCAAAATAAACATCAACCACATCAAGTTCAGGAAGGGGCAAATGGAACTGTACCATTACAAGATTATATTATGAAATTAGTATAAAATTACATGAAGGAAAACTGTAATAAGTTAAACTTGTATAATATAAACTCTGAGGTAATTCTTCCCTACATCAGAAAAGTTACAGCTAAGCAACTTACAAAAGAGATACAATGGCATTAAAATTTTCAATTTTCCAAAAGAATAAAAAAGGGAAAAAGGAACAATGGAACAAAGAACACAGGATAAAAAGTAAACAAATAACAATATGATAGATTGAAGCCTAATTTCAGTGATCACACTATTTGTAAATGATCTAAACACACAAAAGGCAAAATTGTAAGGGTGAATAAAAAAACCAAGACCCAATTATATGCAAAGTTGTCAAAACTCACTAAGTATAAAAGACAGAATTAGGCTGAAAGGTTTAAAGTGAAGTGTAGAGAAAGAAAAAAGATACTAATTTTTTAAAAACTGGATTGTTACAGTAATAGTGAACCAAGTAGATTTCAGAACTGAGAATGTTGCCTGGATAGAGAATTAACATAACACTATCATAAAATGATAAAGGCTCACTTCAACAAGTGGAAATTATAATCCTAAGGAGTTAATATGTAATAGCAGAGCACCTACATACATGAGGAGAAAAAACTGATAGAACTGCGTGGAGAAATAAGAAATCCAGAAATACAGTTGGAAATTTTAAAGCCTTATAAGATGGAGACAGAAAACCAGTAAGTACAAGACTTGAAAAACAGTATCAACCACCTTGACTCATTGGCATTTATAGAACACTTCACCCAACAACACCATACACATTCTTTTCTTCTATATTCAGAACATCTCCAAAAGAGACAATATTTTCAGCCATTCAACAACTTGCAATAAATGAGTTCAAATCTTGTGTCTGTGTTCTCTGGCAATAAAAGAGTAAGGGAGAGAAAGAAAGAGAAAGAAAATAAATCAATAACAGACAGACATCTGGAAACCCCCAAATATTTGAAAACTAAACAACATGCTTGTAAATAATAAATTAGAAAGTACATTGACCTGAATGAAAATAAAAAATACAACTTATTGACATGTATTAGATGTAAAACAATTCTTAGAGGACAACTTATAGCACTTGTTGCCTATAGTAAAATTGAAGAAATTTCTCAATTTGATCTCAGCTTACATCTAAAGAAACTGGAAAAGAAGTAAGAGAAAATTAAATCCAAAATAAGCAGAAACAGAAGAAATAAAGATTAGAAATTGCCTGGGCTCAGTGATGTATGTCTGTGATCCCAGAGGTTTGGGACGCTGAAACAGGAAGATTGTGAGTTCAAAGCCAGCCTCAGCAAAAGTGAGGCGCTAAGTAACTCAGTGAGACCCTGTCTCTAAATAAAATACAAAATAGGGCTGGGGATGTGGCTCAGTGGTCGAGTGCCCCTGAGTTTTCAATCCAGTACTTCCCCCACAAAAAAGATTAGAAATCAATGAAGTAATTGAAAAAAAAAAAGGGGAAACAATGAAACCAAATTCTTTGAGACAAATCAATAAAATTGGTAAACCTAAACTGATTAGAGAAAAATACAGAAAAATGAAAACATATCAGCAATAGAGGTGATGTCATTAAAGATTCTTCAGAAATTAAAAGTATAATCACTATCATAAGCAATTTTATGCTAATAAATTTGACTACGTAAATCAAAAGGGCAGATTCCTTGAATGATACTGTTATGGTTTGAATGTATCCCCCAAAGTTCTTGTTTGTGAAATCCAATCCCTAGTGTGGTGGTGTTGAGAGGTGGGATCTTTGAGGGCTCTGCCTTCACACATGAATTGACCCCATTATCTATGGAGTGGCTTGGTTGTCAGGGAGGTGGGTTAATTGTAAAAGGAGAGTTCCCTCTTGCTTGCTCTCACTTTCTTTTGCTCTCCTGTCATGGCAAGGCACAGCAAGAAGATGCTCACCTGGTGCTGGTGTCTTGATCTTAGAATTGCCAGTTCCTTTCAGGATCATAAGCAATAAATTTCTTCTTGTATAAATTATACAACCTGTGGCATTTTATTATAGCAGTACTAAATGAATGAAGACAAACACAAAGCTCATACAAGAAGAACTAGATAATCTGAACAACTAAATTAAAGAAATTGAATTTTTAGTTAAAGGACTTTAAAAAAAAAACAAACCAGTAGGCCCAATTGTTTACTGAGGAGTTCCACCAAACATCTAATGAAAATAAATACCAATTCTATACACACTTTTCCAAGAAATTAATAAGGAGGGAAAATTTATATCTCAATTTATATCTCATTCTATGAGAGCAACATTTTCCTGATACCTAGGCCAGGCAAGTAAATTATAAGAAAAGAAAACTTAAGTCCTAATCTTCTGGCCAAAAAGACAAGAATTCTTCTAAAATTTTAGAACACCAAACAATAAAAAGGACAGCACATCACAACCAAATCAGATTTATCTCAGTAATCCAAGACTATACAGAAAATCAATCAAGGCAATTCATCATATCTACAACTAAAAAAAAAAAAAAAATGGCGTGGCTACTTCACGTACAACCAGAGAAACAATAGTTGTACCCCATTTGTGTACAATGAATCAAAATTTAAAAAAAGAAAAAAACATGATGATCATCACAACAGAATCAAGAAAAACATTTGACAAAGCTAACATCTATTTCTCAAAATTTCCTCAACCAAGAAATAGAAAGCCTTTCTCTCTTTCTCTTTCCTTCCTTCCTTCCTTCCTTCCTTCCTTCCTTTCTTTTTTTTGTTCTTTCTTCTCTCTCTCTCTCTCTCTCTCTCTCTCTCCTTTCTAGATATACATAACGTAGAGTGTCTTTTCACATACATTCATAGAATAAGTATAACTTGTTCCAATTAGGATCCCATTTTTGTGGTTCTACATGATGTGGAGTTACATTGATAGTGTATTCATATGTAAAGATAGGAAAGTGATATCCAATTCATTCTACTGTCTTTCCTATTCCTATCCCTCCTCCCTTCTCTTCTTCTCCTTTGTCTAATCCAATAAACTTTTAATCTTTCCCTCCCTTGTTGTGTGTTAGCATTCACATATCAGAGAGAACATTCTGCCTTTGGTTTTTTGGGATTGGCTTTTTTTCACTTAGCATTATATTCTCCAGTTTCATCTATTACCAGCAAATTCAATAATTTCCATTCTTCTTTATGGCTGAGCAATATTTCATTATGTAT